>BRXU01000024.1:0-190000 GCA_030267565.1 Pleodorina starrii | reverse complement strand
GGCCCACAACAACACCGATCACCATAAAATGTCCGAACACAAAATGACTGCACACAAAATACCGGTATACGGGTCATGTCGCGCTTCGAACACGGGTCCACATTCTGCCCTCGCCACAGCACTTTCGCCTGGCAACCCAGGGACCGCTGATGATAGTTCCGAAGAAATATTTGTGACAGCCACAGCCTCATAGGGGCTGGATGATTGGGTTCTCAGCGCACCCTCTCCTCCTCCCAGTCCGTCTCTCTGTTCTCCACTGACTCCTCAACCTCAAAGACCAACAGCGCGCCGTCATTCACAGCCCGGCCACGCGCCGACCATGCCCACAAGATGACCCGGCCCGCCAAACTCCGCTGCCTCGCGCAAAGCCGCCTTCACACCTAACAACCGTTTATTGGCAGAAACCGTCACATCATGTGGTGCTGTAACGCAGCTTACACCCAAGAACTTGCAGGGCGCTGCAATGCCTGCCGAGCTATCAAGCGCATTAATGCCAGCCGCAATCCCATAAGTGCGTTTCGGCAAGGCGTGTGTTCGCACACTACTGTGCTCCCCTGTCCCGACTGTGTCCAGGTGCGCAGATCTCCATCGGCAACGGGCACGAACATCCAGGACAACCGTTGTAGTACACGGCGCGCAAAGGAGGCTATGGAGATGTCAGGACAAAACCTGAGTGATAGGGCTGGAGGGCTCAACGCGTGCCATGCCTCGTCCCGCCATTTGCTGCGTGTACCTTCAAGCAATAGACGTTGACATCCCGCATGGTTGTTTCGCATGGCCGCACGGTGGCCTCACGTCTCCTTTGCGCCGCGTCCCGTTGGTTTACGATGTTCGGTCGATTTACGTAGGAGCCGAAGAGGCAGACCAGTATCCATGAATCCTGCCGTACAGTCTCCGTTGGAGCGGACTTGGTTCCACCGCCGTTTTAATCGGCTTTGGAGCGCGCTCAAAGCCGTCTCTCACGACACAGGGCGAAGAAAGTGTCGACTTCCCTTTCCTTTCAAATGGCGCCAGCCAACTGCGGCACCAGGAGCATGGGTGCGACGTCGCCGCCGGACGTCGCTGCTGAAGACCCTTGCAGGTGTTGTTGTGCCTCCAGCAGCGGGCGCTGGTGGCCTGAAGGGAGGGCGATCGACCACAAGCGCCACCAGGGATGTTGCAATATTGCACAGCGCAGGACAGAGGTTTGCGGCCCACGCTTGGAAGGACATGGATTCTCATATGCTGAAAGATCTGTCCGCCTTCGCACGAACCATTTAGCAGGGCGGGTTCCATCGTGCCGGGTTCTACTAACATGGCTCTTCTGCCTCGTTCCCAAGGAAGTCATTTGTCTTCGTCGTTTGTAGTTGCGCCTTTTTGTTTCGGTTCTAGCACCCTTCGAGCGGACCTTGACCGAGCCTGCGCTTCTTTGAGCTTCAGCCAGCACCCACCCGAAGTACCGACCCACTCCATCACAGCCCACACAGTACCGTATCAGCTCCCTGGAGCAATCCGCTTAATTTCTTTTACCTTGTCTAACGAGACGATAGTCACCTTATGGGCAGTGCACCCGAGGAGAGGACACGGAAAATAGTTTTGGACAGATGGTCAGAAGTTTTCCTTTGACTCCCGAGGCTCGACTGATCAACCTTGGCCGTACGGTTGTTGCATCGTGCATTCGCTGAAGTTTAACATATTGACGATTGACCCGGAATACGACGGTTGTAATCCATAATATTCTCAATTTAACTATATAAAAACTAATTTGTGGCAGAAATGAGTTCCTCCCCATGCCCCGCCAATTGCGATCAGCAGTTTTTGAGCAAGCCGGAGAACCCCGTTGGGACCCTGACCCCGAGCGACAGATCCATGTCATACCATCATATTTGCCGTGTCCGTTCGTCTCAAACACTCATCGGAAACTTCATACTTTTGCATCGTTAGAAAGCTCTTCGTAAGCAAAGCGTTTAGGATACGTTTCTCCTCTCCAGTCCCTACCCACTTCACACATTCGCAGCCCAGCCGTTACGACCTGTGCAGGCGTCTTTGCCCTCATCCCGGCCAAATGTCTCGCCATGTGGCTAACAGTGTTGGAACTTTTCGGGCATCTGTGGCGCGCGCAACGCACCTGCACATTGGTATGAGCCCCAGGCTGCAGCCAGCCCCGTGCTCGCACCACTGCTCGTGCCAGATGTGGCCGCTGAGCCGCACCCCAGCGACATGGGCGCCATCCCTGTCACCTGCTGAGGCCCCATAAGCAATCCGGGGCCAGTGGTAACGTGCTCTGCTGCGCCCATCATCAGCCCCAAAGCGTGCTGTTGGGGCGGCGCCTGCTGCTGGTGCTGCTGTTGCGCCGGCGACAGCAGCATATTCGGCCGGCCGGCGTGGCCGGCGGAACCGAAGTGGTGGTGTACAACAGTGTACGCCAATCCTGGTGCCGCAGCACCCAACTGCACGGATGGCTGCAGCCAGGTGCCGTACGGAAGTGACATGTACGATGTGGTGTTGGTCTGCAGACCCATGCCACCCGCTGTGGATAGGCCCCCGTTACCATCCGCAACCACCCCCCGAGCATCGCCTATGAGAGATTGCTGCTGCTGCGGTGGCTGCAACAGCTGTGAGCTGGCTTGGAAGGCGACAGGCGTGAGAAACTGCACAGGTCCGAATATGGCTTGACGATGGCCATCTGGCAACAACTGCTGCTGCAGCTGTAAAGCAGTTTGGGGCTGCAGGGCAGGCTGCACAACGGGTGGTGCAACGGGCTGCTGCTGCTGCTGTGCAGGCGGCTGCAGCAGCACCGTAAGGGCGGGTGGACCGTACGGCATGCTGCATTGCTGCTGCGACAGCAGCTGTTGCTGCTGCTGCAGTGGCGGCTGCATGAGCTGCTGCTGTTGCTGCTGCTGCTGCATGCCGGCGATCACCCGGAAGCCAGGCATGGGTGCTGCAAGCTGGGCGGCCTCGGCCGACAGCGGCAGGCTGCTTCCGCCGACGTTGCAGCTGCTGCTGCAATTGTTACTGCCGCTGCTGCCGGTGTTACTGCTGTTGCTGCTGCTGAGGTGTGGCTCCAGCGACGCGGGCGCTGACTGGCGAGCGAAGGAGGGGCACGGGGTCGGCTGCTTACAGCTCATGTCCGTGCTCGGCTCCGCCTGCCGCTCCGAGGACCTCCCCAGCTGTAGCGCCCGCAGCTCCGTCACGGCTTCGATGGAGCCAGATGCGGCGCTGGCCAATTTGCAGCCGCCGTTGGAGGCACCGGAGGCGCAGGTGGTGGTGTCCAGCGTCCCAGAGGTGCGGCTCAGGCTGCCGCACAGGTGGCGCTTGTGCTCCCGGTGGCGCGCCTCAAACAGCAGGCCTGCACGCTGCTCCACCTCCTGCTGCTGTTGCTGCTGCTGCAGGTCCCTGTGCGTTTGTACGACATCCAGCTCGGCTTTTGAGCTGCTGCGTTTCTGGGACTGTGGGGACGGCTGCTCCGACAGCTGTGGCGGCTGCGGGCGGTGCTCGGAGCACTGCTGCATGGGCGATGCTACCAGCGTGGGGGCCAACCCCATGATGGGCGGGTGCAGCGGCGGCGGTGGCGGCGGCGGGGACGGCGGCGGAGCCTTGCTGCGGGCTTGATACCTGCACACCGGTGAGCATACCTGGCAGTCCTCGTCCTGAGTGGTCCACGTGGGGTGAGGGGTCGTTGTCGGGCGGTGGCAAGCCAGTGAACGGGCCAGACATGTAGCGGCAAATACATTTGTCACAACCGATTTGTAGTAAAAGCACCGAACTACCCAATACGCAACCTGCTCCAGAAGCCGGCCCTCGCACGCGCTCGCCCTCGCGAGCACAGTCAGAATCGGTTTTGGGGGGGCCCAGCGCGAGGCGCCCTGGGGGGCCCCGCCCCCTAGGGTTGCCCCTGTCCGTGGCTGGCTGGCTGGCTGGCTGAGTGACGACCAACTTCACTCGCTCGATACGCTGTAAAGCAATACAAATGTTTTGTGACAAACTCTATTATAATTTAAAATGACAATAGTGCAGGTATCAGTGTAAGACAGTAAGAGATGTAGGACCGAGTCCATGGTCCGAGGCCGCACTCGCTCCAACGCATCCAGAACTCCTATTCATTTCAACTTCTACTGCGTTGTTCATATGAATGTTAACGTGACGGCGTCTCTTCGTTTCGACATCGACAACTGTATTTGTATAGCGAACATTGTCCCCGCGACCACCCACAGCTCTGCTAGCCGGTTACGCATATTACCATTACAAATATCAACAACGGTTGCAAGGGACAAACTACGAGGGGCAAACTGGTTATTGGGTTCTTCTGCGGGCCGCCCAACAGGTACAGTCGGCACAACTTAATAAAAATGGATGTTCGCTGTGAAGTATAGTGACATTACATCCGAGCTTCGCGACGGCTTTAAACATCGCGGCGGGGTTGGGGTTGGGAAGGCCGGACCGTACGGGTTCCACCAGGAATGCATCGAAACTCTCGCGGTGATACTGCCCGAAACCACGTTGTCAGAGCCCCAGATAGAGGCGTTCCCCGCTTAGGCAGCGGGCATCCAGCGGTTCGGCCCAAGTTCCTTGCACTCAACTCCACCATTACGGATGGGGGGGGGGGCGCCACACGATGCGGTGACTAATCTGGCGCCATAAAACATAAACGAACCGCCCGTTACATACCGAGGTGGACCCAATGAGACTACGCCCGCTGCATTCAGCTGGCAGCCCACCGCAGTCCCTGTTAACAACACACGCCGAGACCCACCTTGCAAGCCTGGTGGTGGCGGAGAATGGACTTGACCAGATCACACCGGGGAAACGAGCACTCGGTCCGGGTGCAGCCTCGTACGTGCGCGAAAGTTGACTTGCCGTATGTGCACACTTTGCCGTGCTGGCAGGTGTCCTCGGATTGGCCGCAGTCAATGCAGTGAAAGTGAAACAGCAACCAGCGATGGCACTGCGAATGGAGGCGCGGCGAAGAGCGGACGCGAACACGTAGCCTTGTTTATTGAGCGGTTTAGCTTTACAGGTTCGTTGAAAAGGCGCGCTGACGCACACGATTCTCGAGGCCCAGCGCGAAAGCTCCTTTAACTCACCGTCTCCAGAAAAGCTGGATCGCCATTGTTAATGGCTTTTTCCATTGCAGAGAATGGCAAGGCTGTTCCCGAGACTGGCCCTTCTAGTTAAATAAGGTGACAGGCTGAAGGTAGAACTGCCTTGGAATGATGCCAACTCGCTGATGGGACGCCGGTTGACAGCTTCAGTGAGCACTGAAGGCGCTGACGACCTGCAGCCTCCTCCGGTGGTGCTGCGTTAGTTGTTGACTATTCCAGAACAAAAGTGGAAAGTGAAGGTCGCTGTTAGAACGTGTAAGAATTCTCAAAGTGTCCTAAGAGAACCATGCCCTACTGACAAGACCGCTCAAGAACCTACAACGGCGATGGGCGGGGTGTTGCTACGAACCTTCTTGTTTACGCCTATGAGAGCAGGCCAATACATACTAGGCTTATAAAGATGAGCGATAAATATGCATATATCAAGCTCATAAAGATGAGCGATGCTGGAAATACTCGGCGTCGCTGGTTTTCGTACCACGTGACAAAGGCAACAATAGAGTCGCAACCCACAGGTACGTATTTATTTATGGCTGTTCAGAGAACAAACTTCCTGCCCAATGGTGTGTGCCGCTGCTGCTGGCTGCTGAAAGCACCCGACCGAACCGTACCGAAACCGCTTTGCACGACCACTTCTTTATTCCATCCAGCATCCCAACACTCTAGAAACATACTAAACTTGTGCTTCATGCGGTTTGCTATTGAGCAACGGTTTCCGGCAAGCAAACTGATGGATCAATGGATGTTACAGCCGTCGCCTAAATCGCGTCCGCGTTCAGATGGGCCCGATGCCATGTGGCAGCGGTCGCGTGACAAACTTGCTCCAACTTGCACTTTTCACCAATATCCTTGCATGTAGCTAATGTTTGCTGCTCCAACTGTAATAATACTGCAAAATTAGAGTTCAAAACGCCGACAAATGAATGCGACCCCACCTCCCCACGTCACCCGATCGAGCCGCATGATTACCGTTGACCCTAGGTTCAATTTCAGTCGCTCGGCTATTGGAGCTTACTGTAGAATGCAGGGTTTGTAATTCTAAGAATTTCTTTATGACCAGGTAGCGATACGGAAATCATCCAAGATTGGCGCATACACGGAAAATATTTTCACTGGCCTAGCAGCTAGCGTTCACCTGAAGCTGCTTCAGGTGAACGCTTTACCACTGAACATCGTTGTATATTTACTAAATTCCACGGAATGCATAAGGGTAGGCGGGTCGCTTAACTTAGGCCAGGCACGCATCAACCATGTAAAGTATCGGTATCAACCGTCAAGCGTTGTCCAGCGTGTTGATAACGCCAATGGTATAGAGGAGGAATTCATACGGTGGCAGCGGCAGCGAGGCGGACGGAGCAGGCGATGGCCTCCAGCTCCACTTCTCTGATGAGGACCCTCTGATGTATGACCCGCTTGACGAAGCTCCGCCCCGCCCCGCCCCGGCCTCGGCCCCGGCCCGGCCGTACCCGCCTCACCCCGCCCCGCCCCGTCCCTCCCCCACCCCGCCCCACCCCGCCACGTCCCGTCCCATCCTGTCCCTCACCGCCCCGCCCTGCCATGGCCCCGCCCCGCCTTGCCCCGGCCCGCCCCGCCCCGTCCCGTCCTGTCCCTTGCCGACCCTCACCGTCTTCCCCGCCCCACCTCCGTGTACCCCTCCCCGTCGCTACCCGCCCTTCCCTGCTCCTACCCGCCTCTACCCGCCCCTACCCGGCCCGCCACACTCCGCCCTGCCCCGGCCTCGCCCTGCCCCACCCCGCCCCGTTTGTGCCCTCCTCACCTCGCCCCGCCCTACCCCGACCCGCCCCACCCCGCCCTACTCCATAGTGCTCTACAAAATTGAGGGTAATCGGCGCACATCCTTCTAACCGAATGTGTGCACTGATGGAGGGCTGAAACCAAGGGCCCGCCAGGCTGATACCGACAATCCTGAAGTCGCGCGTTTTCGCTCGGTGCCCTCCAATTTTTGGTGCGATCGGCGGAGGTCGGTTCGACAGGGTGTGCGTTTGGCAGGCCTCTCGGGCTGGGTTGGAGGGCCCGCCGGGCTGATACCGAAGTCGCACCCTTTTTCACAGCTTTTTGGATATGGGCCGAGTCCTATGGTTCCGATATGCTTTAAAACCTTATTTGTGGCAATCAGTGCAGGTTGGCCTAGCTGCCTCTGCTCTCGGCAGACTTGCCCGTGGGCCCCCTGGAAGGCACCTTTGGGAACTCGGCAAACAGTGAATGACAGTCAATTAGTTTCCAGTGCCGCATCGAACGTTCCTAACCGTTAGCAGGTAGCATAACCAGAACGTTATCCAAGCGCCCTGACATGAAAGAACCTTGCGCAGGCCTCTTTTGGAAGGGGCCCAGTATCAGGGCAGAAGTCCCAAGGCCTACCGCACCTTGCCATGCCACATCCCGCCGTGATTTGCGGCATGCTCCCCCTCCTATAGGGCCATGCAGTTGTACCGCAGCAACCGGCCGTGCTCCGCAATACCCTACAATCTCAGGCGCTTCACAGTGCCCTGTCTTGTCCTACACTCGTCCTGTCATGTTGGGTACGGCCCCACACCCTCCCCCCGTGCCGCCCCGCAGGCCGTGATGTCGTGTCCAGCCATCTCCAATTCCCGCCCCCAATCCCCGACACGCTGCACCCGCGCCCTTCCCCAAAGCCCACACCCTTCCACCGTGCCCCCCCTCAGGCTGTCATGTTGTGTCCAGCCCCATCTCTATTTTCCTGCCCGCAACCCCCGACACGATAACTGACTGCAATCCGTGCAGACAAAGGCCATTAACCTGCAGACTCCTAGTTCCGAAAGACCACAAAGTCCTATCGCTTAGGCTTTAAACCATGGAACAAGTGCTTGAATAAGAATTACGGCTTCGTTGCCGTGAAGTTAACTTACCATAGCCAACGGCCGCCAATACATGTCACGTGTATCGCGCATAGGTGTACAGCATCAGTGACTGGGTCGCGGTCCGTCGATTCTTGACGTCACACTTGACGACCATGGGGTTGCATAACCCCCTTACACAAACCCATCGTCTGTAATCGTCCCCCGCATATAATATGCTTTTAGTCCGTTCTTTGTAGCATTATATTAGTACGGTTCCTGCCAAGCAGCGACACTGATGCTGCTTGCCAACTTCTTCATCGATACAATTACGACGCCCGAAACCTGCGTGAAGGAACGGAAGGAGACAATGCAATGCGGCAGACATGTACTGGGAATGACATAATCAGCATGAAGTATTAAGCATGCATCGTTCATCACAGAGCGAACGAACCAGCCAGCATCCACCAGGTAGAGTGTGTGCGTGTGCGCAGGGAAGCAAGCAGGGGCCTGAACAAACCCACCTTCACCTTGTGCCCATCACTGCGCGTTTCATTTAGCACGATGAGCTGTATGTCGCAGGGCTGGTCTCGTTGTGCCCAGCGCACGTCCCAACCGGCCATCGATGTGACCGACACATGCGCCTTGACGAATCCATCGATCTTTGTAAGGTTGCACTTGCAACCGCCCAGGCATGAGGCGCTCATTTGTCCCATGGATGCATATGACGCCAAGTAATGCAGTAGAACTGGGAAGGTCGAATTTGGAAGCTTGTCCGCTGCAAGAGAAGCAGCGCTGACGCTATTTGGGGTGCCCAGCCGCAATACCAGCGTGCTCCCCGGCGTAGTTGCCACGTAGCCCCATTTTGGCTTTTTCACGGTGCCCTCATCGATCCACTGCCAGCCCTGGTTGGCCACTGCCATGCCAGCGAACGTAAGCTCGGTTAAACAGGATGTGACATTTGGTTCGAAGTTGCCTGCGTGCAAAGTTGAATGTGAGCGAGGCAGTTAAGCATACATGCAGAGAGGAAGATGATATTTTTAGTCACAACATCATGTGACAAGAGCCAACGAACATTTACATAATAACGTGAATGTGGATAAAGCTGTAAAACATTTGGACGAGACGACGCCGTCGTCAGCGCTAATAACGAACATGCCCTGAAGTTACCATCCACCAACCCATCAACACGTATGTGTTTACTGGCTGACCACCTTTGTACATGGGCTCGGGGATCTGCAGGTTGCGCCACTCCCGCTCCTCCTGGGATACCGGTGTGGTGATTAGCCCGATTGCGACCTCCTGAATCAGGTGTACCGCCAGGTCCGACATTGCCTTGTGCCCCGGATCCATTGGGTGATGGCCGAAATACGTCTGATGCCAGAGGAAGCCGTCCGTGGGCTTGTGCCGATTTAAAAGGTGCATGGAGGTCCTCATAGATACGGAGGAGACGTCGTAGTATGCTACCAGGGCGCCTGCATGCAGTCGGCCGTACATATAACATATATGATTATGCTAAACTTCATCGGAAACCTTGTGCAAGCAGAAACAAACTCGCAACCACTGGCAGAAATTCTAAACCCTAAATGCCAACGAATCCAATGCACCTTCAGCACACAGTGTGCGTTCCATACACGCTAGCAGGACGGTACATCGATATGGAATGGACCGCACCTTCCAAGTCTTCCCTGTGAGACGTCGCAAATGAGCAATTGGGTTTCATGGGAGATAGGGCCAGAAGGCGGCGAAGGATGTGATAAGCGAAAAATTAAAGGCGCAGCAATATGACAGCAGCAGCAGAGCGTTGCCCATGGGCAGTGGAAGAGCGCAACCATTTGGGATGGATTAACCAAGGTGACCCCGGAACTAGATTATTTTGGAACGACAATGGATAGAAAGAGCATTTGGCTAGCCATTCCACCTTTGACGGTACATATGTATGTTTGGGAGGTTGTGTGCCTGGCAGCGACAAGCGCGCTTGGCGTGGAAAGGCGGTTGCTGTATAGGGAGGGCAGTGGAGATACCCTTACACCTCCGACCCTGAACAAGATAAGCGCAACGGTGGTGGCGGATTTTTGGGGACGATTGACTGCCTTCGCGGCGCAGCAGGATATTCCTTTGCGGGGTTGGGATATGGTTCCGTCAAACCATCCGTTCCTTTCACGGAATGGATCCGGACAAATTATCTGCTGTTCATTGCCGGAAACACATAATGAATGATATGTTGAACAGAACAAGTAGGCTAAGGTTTGGTCTGGTTGGTTGTTATTTGCGCAACATCGTGTGAAACTCCGCTGTATTTTTGTTCCTTTCGTACGTGCGTGGGTAGGTGCAGGATACGTGTGCTTTCCTCTTTAGGCCGGTCCCAGAGCGGCGGGGAACGGAGGTTTTGCCTTGCCTCCGATTCCCTTTTGCCTCCTCGTTCGCTAGCATGGGTACCGATTCGGTCCAGGGAATCGGAATTGGCACACGTAGTCGAAGACATTCATTTCCCAGCGTGGGATCCCTTTCCAATGAGGCGATTTCGCCGGTGAATTGGTTAGTGGCCTGGTAGGGCCTGGTCTAGACGTTCTATTGAACATTAGACCCACAGAGTCGTGCGGTCGCACTATGTAGCTGTTATCCAGCTCCTCTGTAATTAATTAATCCTAAAACCATTTCCCAGTCCTGACCGACGGCACACGAAGCGACGAACTTGGATTGGCCCTGCCACGGAATAATCCAAATTGATACCGCTATCCATACAAACACCCTTAAAGAAATCCTACCGTGACCGTCACTAGCCGGCATTCTGTACACTGCATAAAGGTAAAGAGACATTACTTACGAGGTGTAAAAAAAGGGGTCACGTGATCTGACCAGACGTGTGGTACTTGAACCAGAACAACGGCGGGCTGCTTCGGGAGTTGAAGAATGCGTCGTATGAGTTGCTCGAACGACATCAAGATTCCGTTATCAACGACCCGATCTTCAAATCCATCATTCAGGCTGTACCTGCGCGTGCAGAACATACTTCAGATCGGTTGAACATAAGTGCGCCAAAAGCATGCGCGCTCGTATGCACCGCATTCGTTGTGCATAAACCCGCAGTAGAACGTGTTGACAATTGTAGAAACAAGGGGTTGGTGTCGGCTTCCTTGAAGCCGGAAAAAGGGCGGGGCCCCGTTCAATCCGTGCGTACGGATTAAGTTGAGTGCTAGGGCGGCGAGGGCGTCAAGTGTGAGAGTGTCGACAGTCCTGCTGATAGACAGCCAGAGCTTTATATTTGATATGCCTGCGGCTTCAGCAATCCGCCCCATGTATAGCATCGCGCTCCATCTCGGCACTGTGCAACTCTTCCGGCCAGCGCATTGGCTTAAGTTACTTGACAGTAGACATGGAGTGTATCATTCACATCTCAGGCTGACTTCAGTTGCAAATAGAAGGACAGCGGAACTGTTTGCGAGGGTCGCGACGACGTGCACTTGCCGACGAGAGTGCAAGGCTTCACTACCGAGGCTTCCCTATTCGCCATAGAGGCCTGGCAACTTTGATCATTAGGACAGGGAATGTAAAAGTCCCCTAGGTTGCCGACTGGACTTGTTGGGCGGCCCGCAGAAGACAGCATCGTGCGTGCATTTGCGGCTTGGCGTCCATGAACCAGTTTGCCCCTCATAGTTTGTCCCTTGCAACCTTTTTTGTAATGTAATATGCGTGAAGGCGGTTGGACCGGCTACCAGATCTGCGGTGTGGTCGCGAGAAGAACAATGTTCGCTATGCAAATATAGTTGGGTGCCGAAACGAAGACTCATTTCACGCCGTCATTTCTGGATTCCATTTTGAGAATACCTTTTGGAATGAATTACAGGCCGAGAGGTGTTGTTTTGACCTCCGCTTCGGTCCATGGAGACTGCAGAACTGGTTTGTACTCATACGATTTTTGTAGCCTATAACAAAGATACCATGCAATAAAGAATGTAATATGTTACTTATATCGCGTTTCCGCTGGCCGAGATATTATATCACATTATTACCGACATCAGACATAGGCAGGTAGGCAGGCAGGCACGGAACATGGGCAATCCTACAGGGCGGGCCCCCCCCTGGGCGCTTCGCGCTGGGGCCCCGCCCAAAAAAGGGAGCACAACGACAGACTACGGACATTTCAGTGGGGGTAAGGCCTCCGCTTCCCTAGCAAAGCTAGAGGCGCTACGGCGGCGACGCTACGGCGTAAAAAAGGGAGCACATCGGACTATATTTTGATGGGGATAAGTCCTTCGCTTCTCTAGCTAGCTACGCTAGATGCGCTACGGCTACCATTTCATCGAGGTAAGGCCTCCACTTCTGTAGCTACGCTAGAGGCGCTACGCCTACGGACGTCCGCACGCGTACACGCGCACACGCACCAACATGGGCAATCCTACAGGGCGGGTCCCCCCTGGGCGCTTCACGCTGGGGCCCCGCCCAAAAACAACACGGTAGATTCTACGGATGTCGTCAACCCACCGACCCTAATTAAAGTGTAGACACTTTCTTAGCTTCATTATTGAACCTACTCGACAAAGACCAAGTCCACATCGGGGTCGACAGCATTATCCAGGCAGTAGATCATATAGGATGAGGGTGTCGCGGGTTTACATCCGTTCCGATACTTGATGGGCGCCTTCGTGATCGAGGTCTGCAGGCAAGGAAGCAGCAACAGCAGCCATGTGGCCTTGTTTCGTTATTGGTATATCAACCTGGCAGATTATGTAGGATGCGAGAGTTACAATGAGGGACCACTAGGGTCCTGCGCTGGCGCATTCTGAGTCAACTCAGAACCTCAGGGGCCTGCCGACTGCCGCGCAGACCAGCACCCTCCCTCGTGTCCGCTCATCAATTGAGGGAGGGTTGGTCCCATGGGACCCACCGGCGGTTCGTTAGTGCTAGATTATGTAGGTCTTTGCATGACCGTAAACTAGTTCCGACGCCGGCAGCCACCTGTTAGCAGGCGAACCAGACTGAACCAGTCAGTCTGTCCAATTCGCGATGCACCTATACCGTAACTGATACTGCAGGATATGTTGAGTGAATGTAATTTAAATAATTGCAGAAGAGCTGGATAACAGGCACAGGCGGACTGGACTTGCTTGCCACTTCGTCCCAACTCGACTCTATGGGTCTAATGTTTAATAGAACATTTAGACCAGGCCACTAACCAATTCACCGCCGCTCATTGGACAAGGGGTTGGTGTCGGCTTCCTTGAAGCCGGAAAAAGGGCGGGGCCCCACTAAATCCGTACGGGTTAAGTTGAGTGCTAGGGCGGCGAGGGCGTGAAGTGTGAGAGTGTCGACATTCCTGCTGATAGACAGCCAGAGCTTTTTCCCGAAATGCCTGCTAGCCGAGTTGTTAGCAAGGCCTGCCGGCGCCGCGCGAAGCGTGTCATCCCGCCGGGTGCATGAGCGCATGTGCGCATCGACCGAAATACGGCAGCGGAACTGTTTGCGAGGGTTGATTGCGACGACGTGCAGTTGCCGACGAGAGTGCACAGGCTTCGCTACTGAGGTATTCGCCGTAGGGGAGGCTTGAATGCTTCAACATTAGGACAGGGATCCCCTAGGTTGCCGACTGGACTTGTTGGGCGGCCCGCAGAAGACCGCTGCATCATGCGTGCATTTGCGGCTTGGCGTCTAACAACCAGCAGTTTGCCCCTCATGATTTGCTCCTTGCAACCTTTGTAATATAAGTGTGCGTCAAGTCGGTCGGACCGGCTAGCAGAGCTGCTGTGGTGTGGTCGCGGGAAGAATGTTCGCAATTCAAACTTAGTTGGTCGCCGAAACGAAGATTCATTTCACGCCGTCATGTCAGAATCCACTTTAAGGAACGATGAATCTTCTGGAATTAATTATAGGCCGAGAGGTGTTGGTTTGACCTCGGCCTCGGTCCATGGAGACTGCCAAACTGGTTTTTACTCATGCGATGTTGGGTTCCTATAATAAATTTACCGTGCAATAAAGAATGTAATCTTTTACTTATGAAGCCTTTCCGTTGGCCGAGATTCTGCACTTTGGTTAGGACACCACAGTCCACAGTCCACAGTTCACAGGCCACACGGACATGGGCAATCCTACAGGGCGGGGCCCCCCCGGGCGCTTCGCGCTGGGGCCCCGCCCAAAAAGGATCCCCCGCTGATTGAAGAGTACAAACGTCATTAGGAGCAAGGCGAGCCAGTTGCCCTTGCTTCCCAGAGCACGCACCTGCCACCCACGACACCGATGCTTAGCTGATTCTGTCCAGCAAGCAAGTTATGTACAAATTTGCGCAACCGCCTGGCCGCTCCAGTGTGCATGATGCCCGCTGGTCCCAAAGTCCACTTCACTCGCTCGTCCATCTCGTCCATCGGGCCCCCCTACGCCCGCCTTGCAGTACTCCCTTGTTTATGATCCTTTTGTAAATCGAATGATAGCCAGATCATGTATTTACGAAGGCGGAAGAGCGCATGTAATGTGCGCCACAGTTCGACTTGCTTTGCATTTCACAGGGCGGGAAGTGCAGGCGAAGCTCCATTCTTTCAATACTTGACATTAAGAGATTGCCTAGCATTTCTATACCACTTTTGTACTAGAACGGAGACACAATCGGGGCGACAGGGCAAGATCGGGTGAGTATCACGTGTAGGGCATGATGGCATATATAGCAGTGTGTTGGTGCATAATGACATTGCGGTATGTATCTCGTTAAATGCCTTTAGTTTGGCGTCATGGGTGTCGATGGATTTGGATATGCAAGAATCCTATTGGCTATCGTAGTTTACAGCAAAGACAACGTCATAGGCAACGAAGCCGCTATCCTCATTCCGACAGTTTAAGCATTTGTTCCATGGTTATAGCATAAACGAGAGGACTTTGTGGTCGTTCGAAACTAGGATTCTGTAGGTTAATTGTCTTTCTCTGCACGGTCCTTAAGGTCCTTGCAGTCAGTTGTCGTGTCTGGTGTAGGGGGCAGGAATTGGAGATGGGGCTGGACACGACATGACGGCCTGCGGGGCGGCACGAGGGGAGGGTGTGGGCTTGGGGGAAGGGTGCGGGTGCAGCATGTCTGGTGTAGGGGGCAGGAATTAGAGATGGGCTGGACACGACATGACAGCCTGCAGGGTGACATGGGGGGAAGGTGTGGGCTTGGGGGAAGGGTGCGGGTGCGGGTGCAGCATGTCGGGGGTTGGGGGCAGGAATTAGAGATGGGGCTGGACACGACATGACGGCCTGCAGGGCGGCACGGGGGAAGGGTGTGGGCTTGGGGGAAGGGTGCGGGTGCAGCATGTCGGGGGTTGGGGGCAGGAATTAGAGATGGGGCTGGACACGACATGACAGGATGAGGGTAGAACAAGACAGGGCAGTGTGAGGCGCCTCAGATTGTAGGGTATTGCGGCGCACGGCAGGTTGCTGCGGTATAACTGCATGGCCCTATGCGGACTATGGGCGGGGAGCATGCCGGGCTGTCCATCTCTGCACACAACCGGTCAGACCGACTTCCGCCGATCGCCCTACAATTCAGAAAGGACAATGAAAAAGTGAAAAGTAGCCCATAGGCAAAAAAGCAGCGAAAACGCGCGACTTCGGATTTTGTAGGTATCAGCCCGGCGGGCCCTCTAACCCCTGCCCGAGAGGCCTGCCAAACGCACACCCTGTCAAACCGACCTCCGCCGATCGCCCCAAAATTTGGAGGGCACCGTGGAAACACATAAACTAGCCCATAGGCAAAAACGCAGCGAGAACGCGCGACTTCAGAATTGTCAGCATCAGCCTGGCGGGCCCCCGGTTTCAGCCCTCAATCAACGGACACATCCGGTTACACGGATGTGCGCCGATCTCCCTCAAATTTGTAGAGCATCATGGGGTAGGGTGGGGCGGGGCGGGGCGGGCCGGGGCAGGGCGAGGCGAGGCGGGTACGGACGGGGTGGGGCGGGGCGGGGCGGGGCAGGGTGGGGCCGGGGCAGGGTGGGGTGGAGCGGGGCGGGCCGGAGAGGGATGGGCAGAGGTGGAGCGGGTAGGGGCGGGTAGGAGCAGGGAAGGGCGGGTAGAGACGGGTACGGACGGGGCAGGGCGGGTTGGGGCGGGGCCGGGGCAGGGCAGGGCGGGGCGGGGAGGGACGGGGCGGGGAGGGGAGGGGCAGGGCGGGTTGGGGCGGGTTGTTGCGGGCCGTTGCGGGCCGGGGAGGGCAGGAGCGGGAGGGGCGGGGAGGGACGGGGTAGGGCGTGTTGGGGCGGGGTGGGGCAGGGTGGGGCGGGGCCGGGGTGGGGCCGGGGCGGGGAGGGGCGGGGCAGGGCGGGTTGGGGCGGGTTGTTGCGGGCCGGGGAGGGCCGGGGAGGGCAGGAGCGGGAGGGGCGGGGAGGGACGGGGTAGGGTGTGTTGGGGCGGGGTGGGGCAGGGTGGGGCGGGGCCGGGGTGGTGCAGGGGCGGCGACGGGCGGGGCAGGGAGGGGCGGTAGGGGCAGGGAAGGGCGGGTAGCGACAGGGAGGGGTACACAGGGGTGGGGCGGGCAAGACAGGGAAGGACAGGGAGGGAAGGGACGGGGAGGGAAGGGACGGGGCGGGGCGGGGCGGGGTGGGACGGGACGGGATGGGACGGGGCGAGGCCGGGGCCGGGGTGGGGCGGGGCGGGACAAGGCGGGACGGGGCGGGGCAAGGCGGGGTGGGGCAGGGCGCAGCGGGGCGGGGCGGGGCGGGGCAGGGGCAGGGCGGGGCGAGTCATATCCCAGAGAATCGTATTTCTCATCCGAGAGGTGGAGCTGGAGGCCATCACCTGCTCCGTCCGCCTGGCTGCCGCTGCCACCGCATGCATATAATTCCTTCTCCATGCCATTGGCGTCATCAACACGCTGGACATCGCTTGACGGCTGATAACGATACTTTACAAGGTTGCGGCGTGCCTGGCTTAAGTTGAGCGACCCGCTTGCCCTTATGCATTCCGTGGATAATAGTAAATATACAAAAATAGACTAACAGCGATGCTCAGTGATAAAGCGTACACCTGAAGCTAGGCCAGTAAAAAAACATTTCCGTGTGCGCGCGAGTCTTATTTGATTTCCGTATCGCGACCTGATTAGAAAGACATGTTTAGAATAACAAACCGTGCAGTCTACAGTAAGCTCCACTGGGCGGGCGTACGGGGGCCCGATGGACGAGCGAGTGAAGTGGACTTTGGGACCAGCGGGCATCATGCCTCCAGTGTAAGTCAAGCCAGCCTTAAGACTTTGTTCAGGGAGCAGAAAGCTGTAGTTCAGTAACGGCCTCAGTTTAGCCGAGGCCTCGGCATCAAGCCCCCTTATTTGCCTGCTCCATAGTCTGGAAGCATTTACTTGAATACCTCCGCGAAAGCCAGCTGGATAGTGGATGTCCGTGGAATCTATTAGCAGGCGTTTATCAGCGCTACAGAAGACAGCGATGTTGAGTAGGATGTTTGCGTACAAGGCAAAGGAAATGGCCGCCATGTTGTCCGGGTGTTATTTTGAATTCTGATAGCTCCTGGCGTCCTGGGCTCCTAAATACCTATGGTCTACAGTACAATGACCTTATGTTTCATTGTTGTATTTATGGCGGTTCGAAAAACAAACTTCCCTTTTTCCGGGCCGATTCGGCTGAATTGCCACAGAAAAGTGCTTTGGGTTGAAAGCGCATTTCGTACCAATATTTTCGCTCATCGCCTACTTCACGTGTATAAATCTATACACGGGTAATATCTATAGTTCCGAGGCGTTAGGGTATGTGAAAGATTGCGATAAGGTCGACCAGATGCAAAAAGCGCGGACTTTACTACGCCATCTTCAACAGGGTTGACCAGCACAGGTGGCCAGCCGGAAAACGTTGTTGGGTAGCAAACCGCATGTAGCATATGCGTGTTATGCATCTAGTATGCGGGGATGCTGCCTGGGGTAAGGAGTGGGCGTGCAAAGCGCTTAACAGAGCGGTTACTAAGCGCTTAACGTACGATTTAGCGGGCATTTTCAGGGCGGTATTGCGCAGGCAAATTAGCCTGATCAACCCCGAAATAAAGGAAGTTTGTTTTCCGAACAGCCATAAGGAGCTGTAATCTCAGCTCTCCATCTGTCATCGCATTATGTTATCCCGCAGTGCACACGTGGCCGGTAACGGGGCGGTACAGTCGCAATGTCAGCGGCATCGAAGCACGCTGATAACAGGGTTAAATACAAAGAAAGGCAAGGGCGGAAGTATGCGAGTCGGAAGCGAGGGTAGGCGAGGCGAAACGGAGTCATACCCGGAATTGGTCCTCAGACCAATGAAGGGTTAAGCACCTGAGGAGTTGTGAGCTCAATATGTGGGCCAGCAGTACGCATGTGGGCGGTGGGAGTCTTACATGGAAAATGTAAAAGCGCTGTCCGGACGCCAGTGCAGGAGACTTTGCGCTGTGAGCCTGCGAGGGCCCGTACAAGCGCAAGTCAAAGGCGACATGCCGATGAATAGACGTCGCCTATCGTTTGCCCGAACGGACCACGAAAGCAAACGCCGTGACGCATGCGGTAAGACGCAGGACAGTAAAGGCCGAACCCAGCGCATAGAAACGCATAGAAACGATGCGCAGATTCACCTGAGAGTATGGCAGAAATCAAAGAAAGAATCCAGAGGATGGCCACAAAGCTGGGGAGCACGAACAATCGCCGAGCTGTATTACGGAGAGCCCCCCCCCCTCTCAAGCAGGCACCACGACTTCGCGTGTGGGGCCTCCACGTTAAAGCCATACTGCACACGAGCAAGGTACACTGTACACTCCCCAGCCAACCCCCCCCCCCCCATCCACTACGAGACTCCCACGGCTGCAAAACCCACGACTCCCCCAACCCACAACGGGCGCCTGCTGCACGCCCCCGCCGGATCCACAGGACTCGACGTAACGGCAACCAAGAGCGCTCTGACGACGGCGCTGTCGAGGTCGGTCGCATGCCTCCTGGACTTCTCGGTGCGCAGCCCGCGGACGCTCTCCCGTGAGCTGCAGGAGCAACTGGCCGAAATGAAGGTACCGGAAATCCTGTGGCCCCAAGCCAACATCATTACCTACGCAAGCCCCATGATCAGGAACATGGCCGCCACGTCGGCCTGCCTGGTCTTCCAGGGGCCACCAACGGCCGGCAGCGTCAAGATCTGGGACCTGGCCACGTCCCCCTGCTGAGCGGGCTCCGTGTGACGGCGGCGTACGACCAACACGCGATCATCCTACAGGAGGGGCTCAGCCGCAACAGCAGTACAGCACCCTCGGGGAGATCCGGGCAGCGGTGGAGGCAGCGTGGCAGAAATGCCAGGACTCGCTCCGCGCTGTCGTCGTCAAGATGCTCAGCAAGGCGGCCGAGCAAGGAATCCAGCCCCCCATATATAGCCGCCATTCAGGCGATCGAAGCAGGTGAATCGCTACCAGATGGACAGGGGCTACCCATGGGGGCTAAAGGAAAGGGCATACGCCACAATCAGACGGTACAATCCCAGGATCCTCGCACTCTTTATGGGCGTAACCGAAACAGGGCATCTGAGACTGATGGTTACAGGCACAGGAAACCACCGATGGAAAAACGCATCAACACGCGCCTGCATCCCCAACCCAACAGAGAACGCACACGCGCCACACGCGCCACACGCCAAAAACCAAACGCCCCCCTCAAAAACATCCGACACGACCCCCGGGCCACACCCTCCTGACCTCACACAACAATGCCACCACCGGACCCCCTCGTCCGCAGAGAACACCCCGACACACCCGTACGTCATGTCCACGCGGGGACGAGTCGGGCCCTTCATGCAGCTCACGGGCGAGGCCCTGGACGAGTACATTCTCATCGGCACCCTGGTCCCGCTGCTCAACTTTCCGCCAGACACCTGCGACACCAGCACCCTCGCGCAGCCCGAAGACATGAAGTACTGTACTACCTCGAAGATGAGCGGACACGAGGGAGGGTGCTGGTCTGCAGTCGGCAGGCCCGTGAGGTTCTGAGTTGACTCAGAATGCGCAAGCGCAGGACCCTAGTGGTCCCTCATTGTAACTCTCGCATCCTACCTCGCGAAGGGCACTATCGCCATCGCGGCCAGCAGCAGGCTCTCGGCAGGCTTCCTGAGCCTAGGCCTCACCTACCGTATACGGTAACGGAGAGCTGGACCTCGATCCGGACCTGCAGGCCAACGACAGGAGCCTGTACATCAGCCTACCGCCCAACAGCTGGGTGACGACGTGCACGACCTCGTTCACGGCATGCCCCCATCCACGTATCCACCGAGCCGAGCCTCAGCCACCCGCGGGGGCTCCTCGCGGCCTGCCTCAGCGCGATCTTCGGGCTCCCCGCCAGGAGCCTCATGCTGAGCGAGTTCCTGAGCGCCAAGGACGCCGCAAGGATGCCGTACGGTCGCTCGCATTTGCCACCAAGTCGGTGTCCAAACCGGCCGATGAGCGGGACCTGCGGGACCTGTCGCCGGTGGCAGCACCGGAAGTACAGCTCGAGAGCGACTCGCTGGCGACACTCCTGGACCGGACGGGCATCGACTGGAGCATACGGAGCAATGAGGGCGACGACGTCATGCGCGCTCTCCTCGGCGATCTGGATGCGATCGAGGTGAGCCTGACGAGGTTAAGGGAGAACCCTCAGAGCGCACCATGGGATGGTGCAACACCATGGGATAATGCGCCTTGGCAATCGAGCCACCACCTAGGCATACCCGGCACACAAAAGAGGCGCCCACAATAGCTCTCTTAGCATCCAAGGACCTTTCTTGAGAGCTCCTGGTCGCGTGTAGGTTCGCAAAAAGAAACTCGGCATTCGTGAGCATGCGGTGTTCGCAACGATCATTGATTGCTCCACATTAATGGGGCGCGGCTGCGTACCATCTACCCCGCCGTTGCGCTCTCGCCTACCCCGTGGTGTCAAGCTTCCCTGAGCTTCATACCACAGGACGTACGTGCACGTGAGCCTGTGCATGTGTGTGACCGGCCGGCCGGCCGGTGTGGTGCCCGCAGCGGCTGCATCGGTCGACGCCATACGAATGTCCCGACCCGTGCTAATGCAGCGGCGCCACCCTTCGCCTCGCTCCCACCAAGGAAATTGAGGCCACTTGTCCTCGCCCAGGTTGCATCCGCGGCAGGGCACGGCCCGCTGGCGCTTTGGCCTTTTCAAACATGCGTAAGGCCCGCATGAGGCACGGCATGTTCACTGCTCGTGACGAAGGAAGGACAGCGAGCACCACCCACTGCGCCCCACACGGCTGCAAAATGTCAAGTACCAGTATACCCCTTCCATGTACGATCACCCATCACCCGAGCCATGCGCCACGCGCCACGCGCAGCCACATTTGACTGTTCGGGGGAAGGCTCACAGCAGCCCGGCCGTTCCCTTCACTCTCTCCAGCTCGTCAGGGCTGCAGTGCCCGCGCGGCGATACCGGTCACTGGCGAGCGCCTCGGGAGCCCGCAGCGCCTTCACTCCAAGGTCCAAGCAGCACACCACGACACACCACTTGCGGCAGCCGCCGCACCGCCGCGCGGCCAGCAGCAGCGGGAGCACTCCTCTCCCAAAAAGAAACGCATACCGGTAGACACAACGTGCGCAGAGCACAAGACGGCCCTGTCCCCGTCGCAGTCTCCAGCTCGGGGCCCGCAGCCCGTCCTCACACGCAGCAACACCTGGATCGCTAACCCCATGGCGGATTGAGGCGCTGGTGCTGGGGCTGCAGCAGCCGCAACACCGCACAGCACCGCATCGCAGCCATAACGAGGTACCGGTGGGGCCGCCTCCAACCTAGAAGAGATTTGTGAATATATCTTAGCGCCAGAGCAGGCTTGCGCTACGCACCACCGACAGGGACCCCGGCACAAGGATGGTAACACCCTAATCCGGACCTGCTCATGAAGCGCCGCTGCAGCCGTCTCCGAGCCCCAGTTCAGCCCCCAGGTCCCGTCCGAGGGCGCCGTGCCTCGGCCCGCCAGGCGCCTATCACGGTGCAGTTGCGGGCGCTGGCACCAGTCGTGTGCCCCCCCCCGCCGCTTCCACTTGTTCCTTAGGCGGCGCTGCGCTGCCCTACATGGCTATTACCTACATCCCAGGGCACCAGCACGCCACGGAACTGGACCCCTGCGGAAACACGGTGAGGGCGCCGTGAGGGCCCCACACCGAACGACGCCACACACGCGACGGAACGCTGCTTCCCTCCCAAGCCTCAGCCGCCCGCCCCGCACCCCCCGGATGCGGTTGCCAGGTGGCTGGGCGTTCTGCACTACCTACGCGCTGACATCATGCGGTGTCTGGGAAGCCCAGCCGGGGGAGCAGCTGCCGCAACTTGGCAGCCTCGTCGGCGTTGTCTGCGAGGGCCACGACGTAGCATGGGGAGGAGGGGGGAACACAAGGACGCGCAGGCCTTACTGCACCGCACACACAAAACGGACACAGGCAGGCTCCATGGGCTCGATCTACGTGTGTGTGTATGTGTGTGTGTGCCAAAGGCGCGCTCACGCTTACTCTCACTCTCGCTCACAGAGTCACTGAAAGGAGGACTGCCCGCCAGGTGATCCCGGCAGCGCAACAAGGGGGAGCGGCAGGCGCTGGTGCGGCACGGCCGCGTCTTTGCTCCACCTCCACCTTTGCGTCGTCATGCCCTCGCACCCTACCCTACCGCTCATCTCGACGCGCCGCGCAAATCCTCGGCTGCTGACCATCCCTTTCCCAAACAACTCGCATTGCCCCGCCAGAACACAGTGCAGACAACAACGCATGAAGACGTCAGTTCCCAGTTTATTATAATTATAATTATAATTATAATATTATAATTCGACCTCTGAATAATTCCGTTTGCCCCCGTCTTACCCGTCATCGCACCTGGGGCTGCCTGCCCACTGTTTCCTGGTACAGCATCCCTGCCCTGCGCCCCAAGCCAGGACGAACGGTAGCGGTCCGCGGACGGCCTCGGCACCCGACCCGCCGCCCCTGCCCAGGAACGCCAGGGCGCACCCACCCACCCACCCACCCGCCTGCCCCCTCACCCGCTTCCAGCAGCCCCAGCACCGACGGCACCGCCTCCGCCGCCAGCGGCTCCTGGCTGTACTGGCAGCTAAGAGCCAGCAGCGCCGCCGCAGCCGGGCCGTCACGCAACGCCACCGCCGCCTGTACGGCAGCCTGCGCGGCCTCCCTGGATGGCTCCATGCCGTACTCGTACAGCGAGTCCCACAGCTCCACCAGAGGCGCGGCGGCGCGCAGCCTCTGGCACTCCTGCGGCCAACACAGGTACACAGCCACAACACAGGACGGATGCATGGATGGATGCAAGGAGGGGTGGGTGCAGGTAAGGCGTGGGGAAGTAAATCAGGCATCGCGCCGATACAGGGATGTACCGTCAAACATGGCTAGTCGCCATCCATCGACAGCCTCGGCCCCGGCGGTGCGCCGCGCCACACGTCATCCGTGGGCCCAAGGAGGCCGGTATGACTCCAGGGTGTGAGGCCGGTGCCAGTTCCAACACTGCCGGCCGCAGCCCGCCCTATCTCCCAGAGGACCACAAAATCAGGACAAGGCGCGCCACGGCCAGGGCCCCCGCCTAGAGAGAGAGGTTGTTACAGTTGTACGGAATGGACCCATTCCTCTGGGCACCATCCGCACCACAGAACCTCCCCCGCCTTGCATCGCTCGGCCCAGCCGCCTAAGGCAGCCAGGCAGGCAGCCGGCACAGGAGCACAAGGGCCTGCTTCACGGCGGCGTGGGCTGTACTGAACTGGCGCGCACTCTGTTGCGGATTCAGCGCCGCGCCGCGAAATCAGACGCCACCACATGAACTCGCTGCCCGTGTCCGTACTGTCGTACCTCCACCACCACGCCGTGCAGCCCGCTGTGTGCCGCGTCATGCGCCCCCAGCCGCGCCGCGGCCTGCATCAGATGATTGGTTCGCAGCAGCTCCAGCGCCGCGGAGAGCTGCCCGGCGGAGGAGGCCTTGCGCAGCAGGGGCGCGAGGTGCTGCTCCGAGCCTGCCGGGTGGGTCGGATCGGTGGGTTGGATCGGTGGGTTAATGGGCGTCATCACCGACCATGCCACAGCGTCGCGAGCTCGTTGCGTCTTCTCGTCGTGCAACGCATTACGGGGACGGAACTGGGCGCCGGGGCCGACCGCAGCGACCGCGGTGTTGGGGGTGGTGGTGGCGGCGGCGGCGGTGCAGTAGTGAGGTGCATCAGTACATCGAAGGGTGAAAGGAATGCGCAGCCGGAGCCGCACGTGCGTGCTCGGGGCTGGTGGGGGTGGGGACTGGCGGAACGCACTCATGGATACGGTGAGGTGCGGTGTGGTGTGGTGCGGTGAGAGCCGTCCCCTTGCTTGCTTGCTTGATCGGCGGGGCACCGACCGACCGGGTGCGCGTGCGTCCCAGAGCTCCTAATTCGACGGTGGGGGTCGCGTCGCAGAGATGGGCGGAGGGAAGGGACTTTGTCCCCCAAAGACAGTCACTCCCCCCCCCCAACGCAACGACCTCGGGTTGGTTGACACCTGCCGTATCTGTCCTCGTCGAGCGTCTTCCCGTGTCCCCGCACCCCGCAGCTCTTGGAGCCCGACCCCGTCAGCCGCCTACCCACCCAGGCACACGCCCCTCCGACAGAGCTCCTTCAGGGTCGCATGCGCCGACTCGAATGAGGTCCCGGGCGCCGTCGCCGCAGCCAGATCTGACTCGCCCTTGTCTGCGGCCCCAAAAAGTGGCATACGCACATCCGGGCGGGGGGAGGGAGATAGTCAAGGCATACCGTACCGGCATTTTGCCGTCGAGCCGCGCCCACTTTTGCTTTATCTCCGCACCCACCGCACCCACCGCAGGTCCCTCCCCTTGGGCCTCGACCGCCGCGAACCCCGAATCATCCGGCCCCGGACCAAAGCGTCCGGCCAAGCGTAATCCCAGGCGCGAGACCCCCGATCCAAGCCCGTGGCCCCAAGTACCCCCTGACCGCCCCTTCGCTGTATACACCTCCTGGTGCCCAGAGGCTACTGCAGCTAGGGTGAGGAGCCACCAGCGGCGCACATCTACGGTACCCTGCACCCCAAACTACACAACTGGCAACCAGTGCAACCCTTAAGACACCGAAGGTCGGGTTGCTCGCCTCGGTTCGACTGTACTCTGCCTCCTCAGGGCCATAACTGCCGAGACTGTGTGCTCGTCCCGCCCTTCCGCCTCCTCAGGGCCATAACTGCCGAGACTGTGTGCTCGTCCCGCCCTTCCGACCGCACCTTTGGGTGGGACCGGCAGCGCCCGCACCGCCGCCTCCGCCTGGGCCAGCTTGCCGGCTGCCGCCCAGCCCCCCGCCTCCGCCTTGGTGACCTCCGTCTGGAGCTGCTTGTGGAGGGTCGCCAGCCGGGAGGCGCGACGCCGCATCACGGCCGGGACGGCGTCAAGCAGGAGCGGCATGCGGGCCCAGTCGGGGGTGCGGACACGCGGCGGCGCAGATGTGGCCGCGGTCTTTGCACCACCGGTGCCACCGCGGCCCTTCGCCTTGGCAGCCGCCGAAGAGGATGCCGACCGCGTTTGCTGCTGGTGGTGGTGGTGGCTGGGGTGCGTATTGAGGTATCGCTGCAGGGCCGCCGCGGTGGTCAGCGGTGCTGCCTCCATGCAAAGCCGTGAAAGAGGACGGCGGTAGCATGCGGCCCGTGCAAAGCTTGGTGCGAAGAAAGGCGTCGGAGTGGAGGCGGCATTGGCGGCGCAGGTTGGGGTAACGGCTGAGGAGCTGGGCGATGGGGCCTGTTCGTCTGAGGCAGCAAGTCGCTGGCTGCACGGCGTCGAGAGCCAGCGTGACGCGGTCGCCTTGTGAGGACAGCCCGACCGGGGGCTCGGCGGCGATGCCGACGCCAGGTCAGATGCCGCTGGAAGCGCTTGGTTGTCAGTGGATCCTTCCGGCAGCAGGTTCACGAGGTGCAGCACCGGGCATGACTGACGGAGTACCTCTCGTCGTCGCGTGGCAAAGCCTAAGGTACGCAGCATTTCGACTAATCCGAAATCGTTCTGTAGGAAGTCAGTTCAATACACGCCCACAGCGTTTAGAAACCAATAAGATTACGATAAACTTGCAGCGCGATGGGATCATGCCCTTACAGAACATTAAACCGATTTCAGAATGTCGCAAGACGGACTCAGTGACCATAGCAATGCGCCAACGCCGCGATTGTCAGGAATCGCCGTCGGTACGACAAACTGGCGTCTACTCTGTTCTCACCCTGAGAACGAGGCATCAGTCGCCAACCAGCGCCTTTATGAAAGCTTTATATATTACAGAAGGATATCCTCCGACACTCTACGGAGTTGCACAAGACTCGGGACTTGTGCCGTTTGGACGTGATAACTCTATTTTGCGATATCACGCTCGACACTCACCTGGTCATCACCTACGACTGACACCTAAGACCAGTTACCCTACGATGCAGTGCTGCGGATAGACATTCCTTCGTATTTCCTTTGACAAGCACCAGAGTCGGGACAAAAATGGCGGATGCTCCGGACGTCACGCCGTTGGAGTTAGTCATGGGGGAGGTCAAGAGGAGGCTTGGGCCATCCTTATCAATAGCGTGCGCCGTCGACGGTTCTCAGATGAGCGACAGAGCCATGGCCGTGGGCCTATCGCTTTTCAACAATCGGAGGTACGCAGGCTTTGGAGCACGTCCATAGCCATCTGTGACGCAGGCTCCGGCTTCAGTCGCCGAGAGCCCGCCCGCCGCACTCGCTCTCCAGTAACTCATCTATCCAGCTGGACAAGCGGGATCTGAGCAGCCTCACCGTTGAGCGCATAGGGCGTCTTTAATGTCATGCACAGCCCTGCGCCCGGCTCTGGTTCGTGAGGCCGGGGATTCCTACATTGCTGTCTTGGCTGGCGCCGCATGATCGGGCGTGAACCTGCTGCTGCGCGCATTTTCCTTTCTCCGTGCCCCCCCTGCAACCTTCTCCAGAGGCGACAAATTTACGGTCATCCACATCAGCGACTCGTCCAAGACGTACCTCTCAAAGCATCTCCAACCCTCCCATCTAAAAAATTACTATGTGGACATGGCGCACGGGGCTCGGGTAAGCCAAGGCCCCGGCCCGCAGCTGCATAACCGGTCAGAATCCCCATGTTCTTTCACACGGTACCCGTGGTGGGTTGCAACTCTACAATGCATGGTACCATATTTAGGCCCTCTGGTACCTTTGGGAGATGTCCGGACTGGATGGCTACACGGGGACCGCGATGGTACTCACCCACCGCCCTGTCCGTGCAGGGGGAACCCAAACCGCAATGCGTTATTGGGATGCAGGCAGATCGGGGACGTAACGATAACACGCGCAGCGGGCTGTGCGGGCGAGCCCGAGCCCGAGCCCCGCAGCGCCCTGCCCTCGCTCCCGCCAGCTGTCCCGCCACCCCCGCTGCGTCGGCACCCACCACGTATCCACGTCAAAACCTCTAAAACCTGGATTCCTCCCCTTTCACCCTTCATCTTCGCCCCTCCTCCCACACACACACACCTCGTATCTGCTCCACCTCCCACCCACCCCGTTCGCTAACGCCGTCTCCTTCTCCGCTGCGGAATTCTCTTTATACCACCACCCTCAGGTGACCGCCGATTGGCTGTGTCGCGAGAAGGAGGAGGGTCGCTCCACGTGCGAGTGCCTCACGCGGCTGGCTGACAAGCGGTCGGTGGAGCTGCTGGTGCTGGGCAGCTGGGGCCGCAAGGGGGAGAAGCTGTGAGTGCGGGGAGGAGGGGCGCGGAGGCGGGGGGTGGACGGAGAGGGGCCGGGTTGGGGCGGCGCGTGTGGTGCGTAGGAGGGGTTATCCACGGAGGTACCGGTATAGGCCGGAGTCCGTGAACGGTGAAAGTAACAGAAGAAGGCCGTCTCGTCTCGCGGAGGAGTTGGGGCCGGCGGAGGGTGGGGACAGCGAATGAGCGCCACTGGCCGGCGAACAAGCGAGCAGAGCAGGGCGGGCGGGGGAGGGGGCACGAGGGGAGGCTGGAAGTGGGCTTGGGAAACAGCAAACAGGGCGTGGGCAGGGAGGGGAGAGGAAAGGGCTCCATGCGTTCGACCCGCAAGTTCTGGTAGGTACCGGTACTACCACTTGTTCTTACGACTGGGGGTACGCATTTAGCCTACGCCACCAGGCTTCTAACACCTCGACGAGCCGGGCGCCGTTCCCTCTGAGCTGTTCCTGAGCCTCTGAGCCGGGCGCCGCTCCCGGTCTTCCCTCTGAGCGGTGAAGTCCCCCTGTTGGGTCTCGCTGCCGTCGAAAAGGTCGGGGAAGGAGGGTGGGAGGTGGGAGGTGGGAGGTGGGGGCCCAGGGGAGCTGCGGCTGTGGATTGGGGGGAAGGGTTGGGAGGATGGAGGTCGAGTGGAGGAAAGGGATGAGGCTGGGAGGGGTGGGTGGGTGGGTCAGTGAAAGGGAGAGCGGGGCCCGGGACAGGCGGCGGCAGTGGGCTAGGCCCGCCTGCCTGCCTCCTTGTCTCCTTGCCTGGGGGGCGGTCAGGGATCCGATTCTAAGTTTCTAATTCGCGCGGGTGGCCGCTTGGCCACCCGCCAGTGCAGGCTCAATGCGGCCACCAGTCCGCTTGGCAGCCGGCAGGGGGTTGGCGGCTGCATGGATGCTCCTCTATACACTCCCCCCCCCCCCACACACACACCTCACTGGCGTTCCCTCGCCCCGGGCCGTTCTTCTTACCCCTTACTGGCCATGTACCAAACTCTTGATTTACCTCTCCCACTTTCATGGCAGCACGGTTGCCCCGATTCGCCGCAAATCCGACCCAGACCCAGAACCCAGTCCTTCCCCTTGCTCCCCCATCTCCTCCTCCTCCTCCTTCTTGCCTTCACTTTGCCTTCCTCCTCTTAACCACCGGCTCGGTTTCTCGCTCCTTGCTCCTTTCGCCCCACCCCCACCCAACCGCGCCCGCCCTCGCCCCCTTTCCCTCCCTCCCTCCCTCCCCTGCCTGCCTGCCCCCCCCCCAGGGACGTGCTGGGTACCGTGTCGGACTTTTCCCTGCGCCAGTCTCACTGCTCCATCTGCATCGTGAGGAGCACGGGGTCCAGCATCGGCGGCCTGGCGGGCGGAAGCGGTGGAGGCGCGGGCGGCCCGGCGGGATCCATCAGCGCGCGGCCCGCCAAGTACCTGTTCGCCACTGACGGATCGCACGCAGCGCACCTGGCCTTCTGCTACCTGGTCACTTAGTGAGTACTGAGTACTCTATTCAGAGAGTCTAAAAGCCGCGGCCGCAGCTAAATATGACGTCAGACTCTGGTTTTCAGTCAACTAAGGGCGGCTTAATGAGTAGTGGCAGGAGCAGCAGCGGCAGCAGTGGCAGTAGCGGCAGTTACAGGAGCAGCAGTAGCACCATTGCCGAAGGGGGCGGGGCGCAGGGGTACAGGCTAACAGGAGGGGGGCTGTGTGGGCGGGAGCCCTGCCGGGTGGGGGGAGAGGGAGAGGGAAGAGCTGGAGGGGTTCTGGAGGGCGTCACGTTGTGCGCTGTGTGGTACGGCATCACGGTTGGGCGCCCTCCCTGGACCTGGACCCGGACTGGAGGGCAGTACGACACAGCGAACCGTGGGTCCGTCCGGATGCGGTGTGCGGCTGTGCACCGTGTACGTCGATGATCGTCCCTCTCGACCGGCGACCGGCTGCTCACGCTAGGCCACCCCCCTTCGATGCGTGGCGCTGCGCGGCGTGGCGTAACCCCCTTTTCTCGTAACCTGCCCCTCTTTGCACTCTCCCCCTTCATCCATCCACCAGTACCATCCTCGCATTGCACAGCGCCCTCCGTCCCTCCTGCCTGCCCGGCCCCCCGCGCTGCCCCCCGCTCGCCTCCCCCCTCCCTCTCCCCCCTCTCCACTCAGCCTGTACCGCCCCTCGGACTCGATCCACGTGGTCATGGTGACCACCACGGATGGCACCGAGGAGGCCAGGACGGTGGAGCAGTACCGGGACTTCATGACCAAGAACAAGGTGGGGACGGGAGCGGGTATAAAGAGAAATCGCAGCGGAGAAGGAGACGGCGCGAGCGAACGGACCCAGAACCCGGGAGGGGGAGGGGGGGGAAGGGGGGCTGGGAGGGAGCTGGTTTGCTGGCTGCAAGCCTGGAATGTGTTGGTGCATTTTTGTATCTACGGTATGCTTCACGGATTCGCCCAGGCGTTCGTGAGGGTCTGTGCTTGCCTCCCTCCCTCCCTCCCTCGCGCTACGCCACTCCGCAGCTCCATGGACTGGCGGCAGTCAAGTGCATCGACCGACTGAGCACCACCGTCCCCGAGGGCATTGTGGAGGCCGTGTCGCAGTACGGCTGTGACGTACTGGTGGTGGGCATATCGGGCTACGGGTGAGTGAGAGGGGGCGAGCGGGCGGGAGGAGGGTATGACAGCAGAGGAGAGGAGAGGGGAGAGGGGTGCAGTGTGGAGCGCAGTTGGGGGCGGGCGGGTGAGCGAAGAGGAGCGCAATGGGGCCCAGGGAAGCCGGCGTTTTGCGGATACCGCACGCGTGTGTACACTGCACGCAGGCGTCTGCGGGCAGGGGAGGCCGGTATGCTGTCGTACCGCAGTAACCCCGGGCCCAACCAACATTACCAACACTATCAACACCGCCCACACCCAGGCAGCGTACCGTACCTTGCCTTGATTATCTCAGCCACCTGCCTCTCCCATCTCGCCTCGTCCGCGGCCCCTGGCTCGCCCCACCCCCCCTGTTCACGGGCTCCGGCCTATACGTTGATAACCCCCCTCCGCACCGCACCGCACCGCACCGCACCGCGACACCGCAGGCGCAAGAAGCTGGGGTCGGTCAGCACGGACATCAGCCACCGAGCCTCATGCACCACCATCATTATTAAGGTGAGGGGAGGGAAGGGGGGAGGGAAGGGGGCTTGGGCCCCTGCTGCCTGGGCGGCACCTGGCGAGAGCGGCGGGGGAAAGAGGGGGGAATTGAGAGCAGTGAAATGCGCCAAAGAAACGGGTTGGAGCGAGCGAGCACGGGTAAGGAGGAGGAAAGGGAGGAGAAGGAGGAGGGAGGCTGGCGTACACCGTGCACCGCCTCCCAAAGGCGTTGGATGGATCTGTGGGCTCACTTTGCAGCAGCCATCAGCCCTAAGGGACCCAGGACCTTAAGCCCGGGACCCAGGATCTTGATGGTCACCGTAGCCAACTCGGATGGGTCTTGGCGCGCGATGTGGATGAAGGCTGTTGTTCTCGATCCCTTCTCGCTGTTAAAGGCCGTTTGGGGCCGGTTAGGGCCGTAGCACATTGCAGGAGGCGCGAGGCGTACAAGCTCGATTGTACGGGCTGCGCTGCGTTAGGGACGAAACCATCCGGCCACCCATCCGCTATGCCTATGACTGCACGTGTATATGCGCGTATGTGTGTACACGCACGTGGCGCCCCCCTAGGTCTGCTGTGCGCTGGGCTTTGGCTGCACGTTGCGAGCAGGATTGCACTGACCCCACCAACCCCTTGCGCGTGACCCAGCGAGCGGATACGATGTGCCGTACTTTTGGGGGCATGCTTCGGCTTGTGCTGATGCTGCTGCTACTACTGCTGCTACTGCTGCTGCGGCGGCGTTTTTTGGTGTTTTTCATCAGCCTCGTGACATGCATCTGCTGACCGTCCCTCTTACGCCCCGTACGGCGTATCACGTCGTCTTCCTCGTATGTGTGTGTCGTACGTCCGTACAGGACTCCCAGGAGATCATCGCCAACCGCTACCTGTCCGCGGGCAGCCTCACGCTGACCAATGAGGTGCAGGTGGGGGGCCCGCCAGCTGGCGGGATGGCCTGAGGCGGAGGAGGAAGCAGGAGCGGGTCGTCCAACCAGCTTGGCCGGATACAGCCCGCCTGTCCACCCACGTCTTCCCCTGGCCGGATGTGGCCGGGCAGATGATTTCGGCCGGGCTGCCTGTAGCGCTCCTGCCCTGCCCTGCCTGTATGCGCTGGCTTACCGTGTGCGTGGGAGTGCACATGCGAGTGCGGGCGTGTCCCTGACACTGCCATGTGGCCTGCTGGTTGATACGGAGGGGACGCGGGCGTATCCAGCCAGGCCAGGCCGGGCGAGGCCAGGTCAGGTCGGGTCGGGGGGCTCCACCGTCGCGACGTCGGGCTTCCGTTCCCATCCCTTGCCTCAAGGGAAGCACGGACGGTTCGGGAAGGGAGGGAAGAGGCAGGACACGGTCGCGGGAGGAGGCCCCGTCTTGCATGGCCATCCGCGCGCCGAGTTGATGAGCGAAGCGGGGAGGGCGCGCGGCGCGGCACAGACTTGGCTACCGGTAGTCGCGTCGTGGGGAGGGTGGAGGGTGGAAAGGCTGAGCGCTTGATCCGACGGGCGTAATTGGGGCCACAGGCAGCGGCCATGCCTTGATGAGGAGGGCACTGAAAATGGGGCGCCTCACACACTGCACTGGTGCATGCGGGGCAATGAAGGAGAACTGTGCGCCTAGGTTTGGTCCCCAACGCGCTTCTCGTGCGACACGGCGACGTGGTGGGGGCCGGGGCCTCCCGGGCTCCGGCGGTGTGGGTGTGCATCATCCGGGTGTGTGTGGGGGTTGGGGCGGGGAGAGAAGGTGGAGGGAGGGGGGAGGGGGAGGGATGTGGTGCGGGGAGTTCAATGTGCGGGGACTCAAGGCCTCTGGTATGCTTCGTTGGGCCTTTGCGCGCTGAGTTCCCAGGAGGTTGGCTGGCCGCTCCGATTCCTGTTTTCCATGTCCTTTTGTGTACAGTACCTGTAAGCGATACCGCTCGCCTTTTTCGTTCGCGCACGTTAGGGTTGTTCAGCGTGCCGGCGCGGGTGGTCGGTATCCGCCTGTATCTCGTTGGGCGCACTGCAGCCAATAAGGCGCGGTCAGCAGTACGCGGCGCACCGCAGCCGGACATGCCAGGGGTGGGTTGCGGTGAATGGCCAAAGGCCCGTACGCCGCGCAGCTTCAATGGCCTCGTGCCGTTACATTTCAAGGCCGCCCGCGGCGTTGGGAACCCGCCCTGCCTTTCGATGGGGAATGCTTCGCTCATTCCTCATTCATGGTGGAACTGGCATGTGCCGGCAGGGTGCCGGCAACCACACCCACCGAGCTGACGACTCAGTTGTCCCGGTACAAGGCCGGCCGCCCGCGTTGGGCAACGTGCACTACGCGAATGCATGACAACTGTACAAACCTATATGCACTTGGCATGTGGGGTAGGGGATGGGAGAGGCTGTCTTCTTCTGGCTGTCTTCAGCGTGGCAGGCACATGCCCCGAAGGGGGCAGAGAGGCAAGGAAACGGAATGGGCACGGACTCCTTATGAGCAACTTAGCCCCTGGAGCCCGTAATGTTGGTGTCAATGCATCAATGCATAAGTTAGTTACAGTATTATTTCGATGTCTTGCAATGCGTCATATGCATGAATATGTTTCCGTGTGTCAGAGGCGTTGGGCCAGGCTAGATGTAGAGGGGCTGCCGCCCCCCTCCCCCCAGACCCCCCTTCCCCCCGGGCACTCGGAATTGCAGTGTCCGTTACAACCGAGTTACAATGGAACTGACAGAGATCCGGAACATGCAACGTGCTATTCACATTTCACATTCGGTGCACGTGCTTAGTTAGGCCAATTGGGATGGCGACCTCGCTCTCTAAACGTATATGCAATTGCGGCTTGGCGTCCAACAACCCGTTTGCCCCTCATAGTTTGCCCCTTGCCACCTTTGTTATTCTATGTAATAGAAATATGCAACAATGCGGTCGGACCGTCAAGCAGAACTGTATGTGGTGTGGTCGCGGGCACATTTGAATCCTATTGAATGTTCGCTACACTAATATATTGGGACGCCGAACGACGAGACGCCGTCATAAAAATATTCATATACGTACAGTATGGAATGAACAGAAATTATGGATGCATTGGAGCGAGTGCGGCCCCGAACCATGGACTCAGTCTAGCATCTTTCTTACTGATACATGCACTATTGCTTTCCATGTTGTAATATCGTACTACAAGTATTAAGGGCTATTAATCTTGCTTTACAGCGTATCAAACCATCAAGGTTGGTCGTCACTCACGTCGCAGCCAGGCAGCCACGGACAGGGCCTACGCCCTTCAACAACAAATATTCAAATCCCACAGCACATCCACTCATTCGGACTTGACGATGTCGATTGGATGTGTCAAATCGTTATACTTTCAGCAGTACAGTAATGTTATCTTACATTGCGAGCCTGGGTACCCAGCTGCAGCTAGCGGAGGAGTGCCGGGCTTTGCGCGCGCGCCATGAGGACTTCCTTGCGGACGCGTATGACGACCCGGTGCCGCCGCTGTCGTCTGCAGCTTTCCGTGACACCTAGAGCCGCCCATGGCGGCTGCGGTGGGAAAACGACCACAAGGAGGCACTCTGGCGGCTGGCCGTGCATGGCATCACGGGGTTCCCGCTGCTGCGTGGGCATGCAGGTCGTGGGAGGACTGCCTGCTGCCCGTGTGGTGCCCCGGTTGCGCAGGAGGGGCGGTGTTGGGTCCGTCGACATCTGTCTTGGGACCTTTTATTCGCCCGCACCTTGCGTGAGGAGCTGGACGCCGTGTTGGGGGCGTCGCGCGGCTCGGTGGTGGAGCGGTTTCAGCTACGGCTCGTGGTGCGGCCCCCCCCCCCCGATCGTGGGATGTTGTGGCTTTGGCGGCCCTGGCGCCGCTGGAGCGCGGCCGCCAACGCATGTACCGGGGGGGTGCTCCCGCCGCCCCACTTGCTCGGGCTCAGTTGGCACGCGTTGGTGCTGCGGTTGTTGCTAATTTCTGGGCCCGTGTCGCGTCATTCGCGGCCCTAGGGTCCACGCCGGCTGGTTGGGAGGCAGTCCCGGCGACCCAACCCTTCCTCGCCACCCAGTCGGGCCGTGTTGTGTTTGTCGGCCCTCCGGACTCTGTCTCCCCTCCCGGATCCTCCTGACGGTTTCCGCGGGAGTGTTCCGTGGGCGCCTATGGGCTGACCTGTGTTTGTTTTTGCCCTTGCTTGCCGTGTGTGTGCTTGTCTTCGTCGCAGTGGGCCCCCCCTTGTCCCGGGGCCTGGTTGCGCTGCGGGCTTGGTGCTGGTGGACCTGGTGACTCCTCTCTTGTTTGTCTGCATTCGTTACTCGTGAGCCTGGTGCTCATTCGGGCTGGTTGCGGCCCGTGACCTGCTCTGTGCTGCCCTGTGTTTCTGGGGTTATGTATCCTGATTTTTCACGCTTTGCGCGTCGTGCGGGCTTGGTGCTGTGGACCTTGGTGGCTTTGCTTTCGGCACCCCTCCGAGGGTGCCCCTGGGGTAGGATGAACAGTCCGTCTAGCATGTACGGCTAGCAACCGATCTGGACTTCGGTTCCCCTTGTAACCTTCGCATACTAACAAGGCCTGCGTCCCACGGCCAAAGCCAAGGGGAAATCCTGGCCAGCTGGTCTTCAAACGAGCAGGGATAAAGTTGCAGCTGCGGCACTACCTGTACGAGATTACCCTCGGTACGACATCTTTGCACGACAAGCCGTATTGCAGTGTGAGGTTGAGTCTCAAGGCCTTTTAATCTCCAATTGTGGTAATTGGTTGACATCAACAAGGACTTGGGATTGGAAATTAATTGTACTTCTTTTAGGGTTGTGTGCCTCAGCAAGAAGCTCGCCGGCTACGAAAACAGAAAAGACAAAATTCTTTAAAACAGCAATTATATCATGCTGTTAGCTGCCCGTGCTTTACCTGTGCTGAACTTGACGCAAATAGAAGCTGTCACCACCTGCGCAGACAGTATGACTTCATGAAAGGTCTCTTGCGGCCGTCCGATAGTCCCAGGATAATGTGGGCATTTGACCAAACTTGCACAGCTTGTGCCTGCACGTCGAGGAGGTCTTCGCCCCTCCGCTGGTGTGACCCATGGAGCTGGAGCTGCCGCTTCCGCACGCCGCGCGCCGCGCAACTTCTCCCCCATACTCTGCGCTTCAGCGGCCACAGCAAGCGACGCGTTAATCGCGGCAACGGGCGTGATGAACTCTGCAACGGTGCTGCGCGGGACGGCCCGCTTGCGGCCTCAGTTCCTTGCTTCCAGCACCTTCACCCAGCAGAATCCCTATCGCGGCCTACAGAGGCGCCAGTGGACCTGAACGCTGCGTCGGTGAGCAGAAAGCAGCGAGCTCGCCAACGAGGCGCTCAGCGCTGCGGAACTGGGCTCGGGCGGAGCTGGGCTTGGACAGGGAGACGGGGAGAGCAGGCCGGGCGTCAGGAGGCGAGGCAGGCTGGGCGGGCCCCCACAGGACAGCCAGACAATCCACTCACCACGCCAATCAATTGCCATGTCGCCGGCAAGGATTCCCGCGTCGTATGGCGCTGGCATGCTGTGCATAATTTGACAAACATCCCACCGGCGGCGCGTGAGGAGTTTCAAACGAGACTGCCCACTATGGACAAGCCGTGCACCGCCATGTCAGGGTCCTGCCGACGCTTCAAGGCGGTCTCGCGGACCCGGTCGTGCGGTCTCACGGCAGCTTCAGCAGATCTCTTCTGACACGCCCGTGCCCCTCCCTCCCCTGCCCCACCGGCCTTCTGCGTGCCTGTGCCCGTGCCTTCTGCCTTTTGCGCTGCCCTGACCCGGCCTACCGCCGTAGCAGTTCCGCCTGGCGATGGACGAGCTGGAGCGGTTGTACGACATTCCTTTGGTTGCGCCACGCGCGTTCCAGGTTGTCGCCCAGCAGCGCTGCTCCGCTGCCGCGGCGGCACTGGGAGCACTGCTGGAAGCGTCCGCAACAGCAGCAACAGCCGCGGAGGCGGTGGCGACGGAGGTGGCCCTAGCCACTGGCGGAAGCATCCCCATTTCCGCCCGCTCGTTGTTCTTACCCTGGGAGCTGGCCGGCAGCAGGGGCGCGCCCTCCGCCGCCGCCACGGCCACCGCATTCGCTGCGTCTTCAGTCTTCAGCCAACAACTTCCGGCGCCACAGTTAGGTCCACAGGCGCCGACACAGCCGCTGCCTCGGGGGCCCATGCCGGCGGACAAGGACAAGGACACCGACACGGGATCTGCAGACGGGCAAACCTTGGGGTCGCTGGGCTCGTTGGCGGCTTTGGAGCGGGGCGCGGGGCCTTTACCCCGCATTGACCCACGGGACTTCCCCTCGCTAACCCCGCATCACCTCGCGACACTGCTTCTGGAGTGCGCGGCTCGGAAAGTTCCGCTACGATTGTCGGTCCTACAGGTACGGCGTTACAGCTTCCATACCCCCACATCGCTGTCTCGCTGTTTTGCCCCTTCCGTCGCTTGCCTTTCCTCGGCGCCGCTCATAGCCGGCAACCTCTCGTAGTCCTCTCGCCGATAGGAGGACGGCCGCTGCCGCCTCCGCCACCAGCAAAACCCACGCCCACACTCGCTCCCCTGCCGTGCCCCTGCCGCGCCCTGGTTCAGTCGTACGCCGACCAGGTATCGTACCGCGCTCCTCAGCTCACAGCTGATGAGCTCGTGTCCGCGCTGGACGGGCTGTCCAGATACAGCGCCCAGTGGCGGAACACGGCGGCGCAGGCACCGGTCGGGACTTCAGCGGCAGCGGCTCGACGAGGTCTTGGAAGCAGCAGCAGCAGCAGCAGCAGCAGCGGTGGCCGGCCCGCCCTGCCCCGCCTCTCCGCCTCCGCCTTCACTTGGGCTGACCGCATCCTCATGTGCCTCCTCACGGCGGGTCCAGGTTCAAACCCGCTGGACAGCGCTGCGACCAGGGTGTCGGTGTCACAGACCGCGGCGCTGTCGCCGCAGGCATCGACCCGAGGCGCCACCGCCGCCGGTGCCGCGCACGGCGCGGAGCGGCGAAAACGCAGCAGCGGCGACACGGGCCCCGGAGGCGGGCTGTTGCGCCCCAGGGTGGCGTCCCTGGAGCCGCATCGAGCGGTTGAGCTGGCGCGCCTGCTCGTCCAACTGAATGTACGGCCTCCGCCCGGGTGGACGGAGGGCTTCCTGCGCGGCACGTGCCATCTCGTCCCGCGGATGTCGGGCGCCAATCTGACGCGGCTACTGGAGCTGCTGCCGGCGCTGGCGGCGGCCCCGGAGGCGGCTTGGTGGAATGCCGTACTAGACACCTGGGCTCCGACGGGGCCGCCGCCGCCGGCGCCGGCACGAGGGCCAATGCCGTCGCCAGCCGCGGCTGTGTGCGGTAGCGGCGGTGGCAACGGCGACGGCGGCAGCGCTGGAGTATCTGATCCGCTAGCCGGGGATGGTTCCTCTTGCGCTACTGCGGCACCAGAAGCAGCCAACCCTGGATTCCCGGCCGGTCACAGATCTCGGCATGGGAGTAGCGATGAGGGGGCCGGCGCTGCGGCCAATGGCGTCGGCAGGAGCGGTGGTGATAGCGGTCTGGTCCACAGCTCAGGGTCAGTGGACGGTGGTGGGGATGGGGATGGGGGAGGCGGGGCCGCGTCGGGCTTATCGGCAACGGAGGTCAGGTCTGCCGTGCTGTACGGCATCTTGACCGTGGGACTGCCGCAGGGCCCCGGCGCGGCCGTGCTGGCTAGGCGCCTCGGCGGCTGGACCAAGGCGGCGCTGTACGACATGGCTCGGGAGGTGCTGGCGTCGGGGCAGCTCGCTCGCGGCGCCGCTGCTCTCGGCGGTGGCGGTGGTGGCCTCAGCATCGCGGGGGCGGTGCGCGGCTTCGCGCCGTCCTCCTCCAATCCGGATCCGGTGGCCGCAGCCGCGACCATCGTTAGTGGTGCTGCGGACTTCACGCAGGCAGCGCCGCCGCCGCCGTCAGGCCGCTCCATCGCGCGGGCCTTGGCAGCGCTGCCGGTCGTCATGCCGGGGGCATCAGACTGGGCGTCAGATCCCGCAGGTGAGGTGCGTCTCTGCCTGGGAGGGTTGCAGTCGGTGGAGTGGAGTGGAGTGGGGTGGAGTGGGGTGGAGTGGCGCCTGGCCTGGTGTCCTGGGGGCCTACCTGGGGCGCGAAGAGGCCGCGAGAAGCAGTGGGATGCGGAGGGCGGTCATGCCGGTAGTGCGGAGGGCGGCTGCCTTCGTCTCCGCGCCTTGCCTTGCTCCACCCGCGCACCCCTTCTGTTGTTTCGATTGCACTCTTTTCCACCACTGGTGCGCTTTTCCACTACGTCTGTCAGCCCGTCAGCTTGTAGCCTCGTTGGACTATGATACTTTACCGCTCACCTCACCCCTCGCCTAACCTCTCACCTAACCCCTCACCTAACCCCTCACCTAACCCCTCGCCTAACCCCTCACCTAACCCCGGTGGCGTCTTTGCTGCTCGGGTGCAAAGGCTGCGGGGGCGGCGTGTTGGCGGTGTTGGTGACTTCCCTGGAGCCCCGACTGAAGGAGCAGCCGGCGGGGCTGTTGGTGGAGCTGATCAGAGGTGGGCGGGTGGGGATGAGCCCAGGCTGGCTGGCGGGCTGGCGGGCTGGCTGGGCAGAGCCCCTTTTCCGGGAGCACCGGAGCGGGAGGCGCGGGAGCCACCCTGCGGACGGGGAAGGCATGACGCGGCTGGGACAGCGGTAGCGGCTGCCAGGGCTTAGGGAGGTTTCAGCTGCTGCGCCACGCCACGCAAGCCCACCCCGTGAGGCAGGCGGCGCAGCGGCAGCGGCTGCCCAAATGGGGCGGAATGGCAGCGTGATGGCTCCCCACATCCCCTCCCTGGTACGGTGCGGTGCCCCTCCCTGGTGCCTGGATGGCGCCCGCCACGCCCCACACGGAACGACTGTTTTTGTTCCTGTGACCCGTGGGGGCCTGCGCACACTGGGCTTCGCTGCTGACATGCTGACAGGCACCAAAAAAGCGCACCGCACCGCACCGTTGCGGGTGCCACGCGGACCGTATGGTGGTCAGACTCGGGAGTGTGCGGCCGGCCGCGTGCGGCTTTGCGGTGGAAAGGCGGTGCGCTGCGACGGCGGAACAGATACCGCCCGCGTGCGGGCCCCCGCCCGCCGTCCAGGTGGCCGGACCACCCACGCGGCCGCCCGCCTGCCCGCCCCCCCCCCCCCGTTAAGCTGACTCGCCCGATCGCTCTGCTCGCCCGCCCATCCAACCTCCCGCCCGGTCTCCCTCGCCGCCCTGTGTGCAGGCTTCTCCTCCAGTCGCCTCCACCCGGGTCCCCGCTTCCTGCTGCTGCACGCCATGGTGCTTAAGGGCCGTACGGAGGAGCTGCAGCCGCGGCAGCTGCTGCAGGTGCGAACACCAGGCGTGGGTGGGGGTGGGGGCGGGGGCAGGGGAAGGCGCTGCCCTGCCCTGCTTCCTTCTGCTGTGCTCTTTCGCACAGAGCAGAGCACAGCAGAAGGAAGCAGGGCCGGGCTGTGCTCTGCTCTGCGCGGAGCGTGTGTGTGCCCGCATGCTCGCTCGCCCACTCATTGGGTCGCGCGAGCTGTCCACGAGACGCCCGCACGCACGCAGGGGACGCTGCGAGCCGTCGCGGGCCCGAAGTGGTGTTCCCGTGCTGCGTTGCGTTGCGTACTTGCGCTGTGTGCCCCCGCTGTGTCGGAGGTTGCCGGCTGGCGCGGGTGGCTGCTCGAGTTGCGGTACCCGAACAGGACAGTCCAACGTTGTTGTGGTGTCCCGGTGGTGGCCGGATTCCACGTGCGTCAAACGCGACGTGACGTGGCGTGGCGTCTTGGTCTTCTTGGGAGTCGTGGATGGGCCGCTTGACGGAGGGAAGCCCCAAAAGGTGAAACTACCGGGTAGGACTGTGTGTACCGCCCGCGCACTTGCCTACCCCCTCACCCAGCCGGAAAGCGCTCCCGCTACCCTCCCTCCGCTTACCATGTAGTGGACCATGTGAAGTCTTTGACACGCCGATGCCACCCGTTTGTTGACCAACCCATGACCAACTCAACCAACCAAATCCAATCCAAACAACCCCGCAGGCAGCCAGATACTACACAAAGCTGGGACTGTCGCCCCGAGGTACGGCCGGGTCGGGGCGGGACGCGGAGATGGGTGTGGGCGGGGTGCGGAAATCGAAGGGGCACTGTCAGATGCTGGGTGGCGGGCCGGAGGCAGCCGGCATGCAAGAAGCAGCTGAGGAGGAGGCAGCTGAGGGAGCTGAGCACGCCGACGATATCGCCTTGCCACACACTGCAGGCTGGGCTGGCCTGGGATTGCAGCAAATGTGCCCACACCCACACCCGACCACACCCACCCGGCCAGCAGAGGCAACCCCGGGCTTGCAGTGCAGTACACCAGCGGTACGCGCCTGCAGTACCGTGTGTACCGCTGCTGTACTGCGGCCCGTTTGCGCCCACCGTGCTTGGAAGAGCCCGACTTGCCGATGTGATGCGATGAGTCGTTATGTAAAATGTAATGAGGCCACTGGGAATGCAGCTGCCTTGTCGACGTCATGGGTGGCGGCGTCTGCCGTACCGTGCCGTACTGGAGCGATTCGGGCCACCGGCGGGTCCACCGGTGCGGCTTGGGCCCCCAAAGCGTGTACGGAGCCCTCGGAGCCCGTTGCTGACTGTGCACTGCAAGGCGCTCCTTCCGGTTGATGCCCCCCCTCCCGCTGCCGCTGCCGCTGGCTGCTGCCTCTGGCTGCTGCCGCTGGCTGCTGCCGCTGGCTGCTGCCGCCTGTTGTTGTCGCAGGTGGTTTGCGAGCGGCGGTGCTTCGGGCCCGGGAGGTGTTGCGGCGGGAGGCGCTCAAGGCCAGGTCGGCTTAAGCCGCAGGTTCCGGCTCCGGCTCAGGACGGAGGGTGCTGTCACGCACGGCGCGGCACCGGAGCTGAGGAGAGCGGCTGCAGCAGTGTCAGTAGGGTCAGTATGTGCAGTAGCGGCAGCTGCAGTGGGAGAGCAGGCCTACTTGATGGTAGGATGCGTGACTGTTCAGTGAGGGGCCCCAGACGGGGTGGGGGGCCCCAGACGGGGTGTAGCGATGAGCGCTCAGGGCCTCATGGCCCATCCTCAAGGGCCTGCTGCCTGTAGGCCTCCACCCTCTCTTCCCATGGGGCCCGCATAAGTGAGCCCGCTGAGTTGCAGTCAACGGATGGGCATACGGGCTCGGATGCGCCCATTCACATCCACGGGCGGTAAGGGATGGTCTTCCGGAACCAATGGGAACCATTGGGGTACCGCTCTCTCATACCGGTGCTTATAAAGGCAATGGCGGCCACGCTCTCGCGTCCCAACTGCCGCTAGACACGCGCATTGAGAAGCCGGGAATGGGTCTCAACAGTTGCCAGAACAATCCTTTGTTGACGTTGTGGCACGTAACCTTCCAATGGAGCCTTAAGATGGCGCTGAGGGAAGCCACCACAGAAGGGCACAGTGCAAGCTGCGCAGTTCCATTCCATCCTGGCTAGCACCTCACTCATGGACATAACCCGACGCCACAAACGCCAAAACGCCGGTTAATGGGGAACGGTGGAGTATATGCTGGGTCTAGGAGCGAGCCTATTACGAACGCTGTTCTTGCTCCCTCACCGTGAACAAACATCTTGCCATCGTCACTCGCCTGATGGCCACAGTGGGGCTTCCAACAGCAGTTGATGCTACTTAGAGCCCTGATGTCTCTGCCCCCCACCCTCTCCCACTGCCCTTCCTCTACCAGCTGAGCGACCCACGCCTGTGCGCAGCCGAGGTGTGAGTCGCTCTGGGACACTTCATTCAGTTTAGTTTTGTACACGTTCAGCCGTTGTCCTGATGCTTAACCGCACAGCTCTATAAAGCTTCCAGAGTAGCAGCGCCTGCGCTGGTACCAGGTGCAGGAGGGGCGCTCATGGACAGCCCTGCATGCCACATTGTATACGGTATGCCCAACCTCAAAAACCGACCATTCAGCATGTCTGCGGCCCTCGTAGTCGTGTGCATCAAGCAGACAAGACGATAGCCCTTCTAGAAGCAGTTTTGGTGTACGGTATCAGACTGGCTGCGACCATCATTCGACTCTGAAACAAACAGAGGGAATGTGGCGGGCGGGGGTGGGGGCGGGAGGTTGGGGCGACACATTCACCAAGGGGCTGCCAAATGCGGCACAACACGACACGACGGCATTGTGGATAGCTACCTACCCGTGTGTGTGTGGCACCTGAAGGACAAGGAATGCATACGGGTAGGCGGGTCGCTTTACATAGGCCAGGCACGCCGCAACCATGTAAAGTATCGTTATCAGCCGTCAAGCGTTGTCCAGTGTACCGGTATTGATAACGCCGATGGCATGGTGAAGGAATGCTATGCATGCGGTGGCAGCGGCAGCGAGGCGGACGGAGCAGGCGATGGCCTCCAGCTCCACTTCTCTGAAAAGGAATACGATCCTCTGGACCTGGACCCGCTTGACGAAGACTCGCTCTGCCCCGGCCCAGCCCAGCCCAGCCCAGCTCCGCTCTGCCCCGGCCCAGCCCCGCCTCAAGGTTGTTGCATCATACCGTACATTTATCAACGGGGAACACCACCGGACAAGACTGTCCACTCGAACACCGTGTCTATCTTGGTCGGCGACCCCGCGCAGCTCCGCGAGATTGTTGGGCGGGAGGGCGGCAGGGGTCATCGGAGTGAGGCACGGTCCGGCCCCCTGCGCCTTCAGCGGCACTACCAACCAGCGACCAGCGAGCGCACCGCTCCTCACCCTCCTCTTTCGCAAGAACGAACGCCGAGAGCAACAGCGAAACAGGCGCGGACGAGCTCGCGACTGTTAGGCGACACTTGGGCGCGTTCAGCAGAAGCCCCTCAGACACGAGGTGAAACGGAAGCCCCAGGCTGATCCATTGTTTAGACGTCGCTCCCGGACCGGGATTGATGGATTAGGCCCGGCACAGTGTACTCGTTACCACGCAAGTCACGTCGAACGGTATGCAATGAACGCCTGGCTGCACAGACAGCGTGCAAGCCGCCTGCCGCCGCGTGCAAGTCTGCCCATGCCTGCCGCTGAGAGCCGTCTTGCCACAGTCGATTGTCCACGTCGATTGCTGGGAACGGGCCCACATGCATGATCCGCATAGGATCTCGCAACGGATAATACGGAAATCAAATTGACAGTCACAACACATGAGCTCAGAAGCTGCACGGACCTTGAACCCCTTGCCGCTTATGTCTTTGTCAGTTCCACAGTATTGCACCTACCCCACCTAAGTATCGCCCAAGTTGATAACCCACGCCCGTGCCCCCCCCCGACCGCGATCTTACTGTCCTTGTCCAACTTGTAGCACAGTTCTAAGCCGCTACCATTGCTAAGTCTTGCACCCGTTCCGCGGCATCGAAGCGGCAGTTGGCCGCCCCCTTTTCCCGTCACACAGAACAAGAGTGCCATGCCCATTAACAATTAATTAATTACAGAGGAGCAGGATAATATTAACCACGTCAACCGAACACCACCATTCCAATAATCAGTCTTCCCCTTCCCCTTCCCCTTCCCGGCCACTTTCATTTCCGCAAGCCGCCGCGCGCTCCATTGCCGCTGCTGCCGGACAGCGGGGTCATTCCCCCGGCGGCGGCTGCCGCGGCGGAGGCGGGTGACAATGCGCCCACCATTGTCTTGGCATCCGCCGGCAACGGCAGCGACAGCCCCGCAAGTGGCGCCAGCAGCTGCTGCAGCACCGCCTCCTGATCCCGGAGGTCGCGGTGGTCACGGTGGTGATCCCGGTGCTGGTGCGCGTCGCGCAGGGGAGACTGCTTGGTGGGGGGCGAGAACGACAGACCGACCGCCTCGATGCCCTCCTCCTCCCGGCGGCGAAGCTCCGACTGGTGGTGGCGTGGGGAGGGCGGAGGGGCACAAGGGAGGGACGGGGCGGGGCGGGCCGATGGAGGACTGAGGGAAGAGGGAGGAGCTGTCAATTTACCGAGTTCAACTTTGCGACGCGCGAGTTCGACACAGCTTTGAACATCTGATGTAAACCTGTTGATGATGGCACGCAGGCGGGGTTGGGGTTGGGGTTGGGAAGGCTGGACCGTACGGGGCTGGGTGCGACGGAAACGCCAAAATAGCTGGTAACATGCGTCCCCCCACAACGGTTATCCGTCAAGGGGCGCACATTGAGACAACATAAGCCGTATGGTTGGCTCCCTTCTGTATGTGGAAGCGCCGCCCCAGGCTCAACCCAACTCGCAAGTTCATTCAGCTGGCGGCCACTGGTGCCGCCATTAACACAGCACGGCAGTGGAACGAGTTCTCGCTCAATCCCTGCCGGCCTCCCCAAGGCCTCACTTGCCAGGCGCGCCTCCAGGCCCCATGCCCGGACGCACCTGCACTGCCCGCAGCTCCCGCTCACACTCCTCCAGCCGCTTGGCCACCTCGCCACGGGCACGGTGCGCGGCCTCAGTTTCCCTGGTGCAGTAGGATCGGGTTGAGGTGGGGGGGGTGCACACCCCAAACATCGATACGGTACCACCGGTACATACGAAGGCGGCTAACGAAGGCGCGTTGTTTCCTTGGTCGAGCAACGGAGCGCGCAGTCCGCAAGCCGTACCCTGTGCAGCTACAGGTGCCCCCCCCGAGCCCCGCAGCTAACACAGGCGAGCCGACTCGACATTGCGCTCTCCAGCGGCCCACCAGTCGGCCCTCACAAGCCTCTACCGTTTCCTGTTACTATGGCGCATGTTGCCCCCGCGACCTGTTCCATCACTCCCAGCTAGGTGCTGAGGTCACTGCGACCGTCAGCCCTCCGTGGCCCCCCCCCGCCTGCACTGCCCCGTCCTACCCCTCCACGCATGTACGCTACATATACATATACATGTACGGCACCTATACTACATGTACGGCACCTGCGCTGCTCTGCCAGCTCCGCCGCCCCCTGCGCCAGCTGCTTGTCGCGTTCCGCCACTGCGGCTGCCGCCGCCTGGCGCTCCTCCGCCATCTGCTTCTCCAGGGCGGCCGCTTGGGCCCTTGTGGGGGCCAGGTGAGCCTCCTGCAGGCGAAGATGGGGAAGGGGGACACCGAACCGCAAGGAGGGGCGGTTTCCAAGTGTGCGGGCTCGCAGCATTTTGATGGCCCACAACGCCAATGACCCGCCCACAGCCGTACCGCACCCACAGCCGCACCCACCTCCATCGCCGTGAGCATGCTGACAGTCTCAACGAACTGGGCCACCTGCGCCGGGGGGAGGGGTGTGAAGAGGGGAGCGAGACAGAGGAAAGTTAGCCACGCACGCGGGTGACCAACGAACTGATCAACCGATCGACTGAAGGGGCGCTGGAGGGAGCCAACGCTGGCGGCGCCAGTAAGGCACGAGATGCAGCACGGCACAGGAAGGGCGGGAGCAGGGGCCAGGTGCAAGGAAGCACACGGGGGCGCAGGAGGGACCCACCGGCTGAGGGACGTGGGACGGCGGGCCGGGGTAGTGTTGGTGGCGCGCAGGGAGGCTCGGCCAGCCATTGCGCAACTGACCAAATCACCCAGAGCCATGTCACGTCACACCCCGCCCCTCCTCCGCCGCATGTCACCCACCTGCCCCTCGAGCAGTTCGTTGGCGGCCAGCAGCTGATCCACACGAGCCTGTGAGGCCTCGGTGGCGGCCTGGCGAGAGAGTGGACACGGAGGACGAGGTTAACAACATGTCATCACACACAGCGTATCACTGTCACTGCGCACTACTGAACCGGGACAAAGAGTGCCCATGATGGTGCGGGATATTATGTGGGGTTTTACAAACGACTGCCGCTTGCCAATGCAGCAAGACCCCGTTCCAGGGCCCCGCCATAGCCGCTCTTACCGGTACCTGCCAGGCACTGTCCTGCACACGCTTGTGACACACATGCTGTGGCATGACACGAATAAGACGTATTATGCAGTGCCTAACGGGGCTGCCGACGTGCCGAGCGGCTCTGTGGCCTCAAACCACAGCTTCGATTGCTCGTTGGGGGCGGCCTAGTGATCTGTGTTGCGACCCGCCTTGCAACCGTGTGCCCACCAGGTGCAACCCAAGCGATGATTGGCGCGCCCCTCGCACCTGTCGTCTGTCGGCAAACAGAACGGCCGCATCCCAGCGGATGGGGTGCGGTTCTCCTCTCCCCGCCCCCCACGCCCCGCACAGCAAGCCGCACCTGCGCCTCACGCATCCTGGCCTCCAGCTCCGCCGCCTCCTGCTGCGACGCCGCCAGCGAGTCATCCGACACCGTCAGCATCCGCTGAAGCTCGTCCAGCTGCCGCCGCTGTGACTCCACCACCTGCACGTACGACACGGTACGACGGTCGTGTCGACGGTGGCACACGTAACCGTGCACGCCTCGCACATCCCTGGCCCTCCATCCCGCCCAGCCCAGCCCTGCCCTGCCCGGTGAGCCAAGCCCGAGACGCTCCCAACCAGTTGCAGAGAGGCGCGCCATTGTGCCGCTGCAACGCCGCCCAGCACAGCGGAGCGGAGCAGCCCAGCCCACCGCAGCCCAACTCAGCTCTCGGCCTAGCCCACCTCCCACCGCTGCTCACCGCACTGGTTGCCGCCAGCTCTCTCTCCAGTTCCATGATGGCGCAGTTCCTGTCCTCCAACTGCTGAGTCAGCTCCTCGTTGGTGCGCCGGCTCTCAACCACCTCGGCAACCTGACACCAGGGCGGGGCAGGGGGGCAGGACAGCAGGGCGGGGAACAAACAGGACAGCAGGCGGACCAGTACGTGCACGTGGGTGGGCTTAGTGTGGCCCAGTGGGGTTTAGATGAGCGGCGGCGGCGATTCGCAGCAGTGGGCACAACCCCCTTCTTGATCAACGTGTGATTGTCCGGGTGCGTGATACCCGGGCGAGTGATATCCGGCCGTCCCTACTGCTGCCATGAATGCACTCCCTCCGCCAGAAGCATCGCCTGAACCATATCAGGATATCACTCGGTTCGCCCGGTATTGGCCCAGGCTCATCATCGCCTCGCCTCGCCTAGTCGCTTAGTCGCTTTGTATGCTCTTCAACCACACCATACCCTTAGCACCCAGCATTTCGATGCAGTAGGCTGCCGGGCCTCTGAAACGCCTCGCCTGACAAACCCTGACCCTCGCCGGCCAACCACTGCCCCGGTAGGCCGCAATTGGAGCAAGCCCTGCACGTTCCCACCGCGTGTCCGCGATAGACCATCCGCCGAAGGCCCCAAGCAACACGACAGCTTTGCGCCTCACCTCGCCCGCAAAGCCCTACGCCCCTCGCCTCGCCTCCGTCGAGCCTTGTCCCGTCAATGTCAACATGCGTGTGCTGCTCTCTGCTCTCTGCTCACGCACGGACGACGCTGCTACTTTCAATCTTCCTGCCGCTGCCCCTCCATACGGGAGAGGTTTCCTAACAAGTCTCCCATAAAATGACGCCCAAGATGTGGACCATCCCCACCACGACGCCCCAAAATCTGGAGGACCCCCCCAAATACCACCCCACCCCCTCATTGTCCGCCTCGTCCCGGGCCGTTTTAATTACCCCCCAAAAGTCACACCTGCGCAGCCAGCTGCCGCTGCACGCTTTCCACCCTCATCCGGTGCTGCTCCACCAGCGAGCGAGCCTGATCCAGCATGGACGTGTGCTCGGCAGCCTGGGGGCAGGGGCCAGGGAGGGAGGGAGGGACGGAGGCATGGGTTGTTGCATGGACGTCAACGTTGGATCTCACCCCAGGAGCAGGAACACCAACCAACACGGCACAGGGCAGTATCGGTATGCTGCGATGCCGTCCTCATTCGCTGGTTGAAGAGCGGCCAGCGCCCGGAGCGCTACATGACCTCCCCTCCTCAGTCCTCACACAAAATGAGATGTTCCGCTACCCCCCCATGCGCCGCTACTCCCTTGCCCCCCCCCTAACTGCGTTGCGTTCCCTCGCCCCGGGCTGTTCTTGTTGGCCCCCCATCCCCCAACCCGGTCCCATCTCCCGTGTTCCCATCCCCTTCCACATCATCACGCACCAGCTTCTCCGCCCGCCCTGCCAGCTCCTCCACCTCCAGCCCCATCCAGGACCGCATTCCCAGCCAGGCAGTCAGCATACGGCACTGCCGCCGCCGTAGCGCCCGCACCGCTGCGTCGACGCGGGCGCGCTGCTCATTGACCGCTGCGGCGGTGGCGGCGTGGCGCTGCTGCTCGGCGGCCAGCGCCTGGCCAAGCAAGGGGGGACGCGGCACGAGTGAGATGCTTCAAGAAGCGTGAACGAGCCTATGGGACAACAGGGGAAGGGGAATGGCTGGTGCTCCTGCGAGCAGAGAGCCAGTGGAGAGGAGGGGGTGCCAACTTGTGGTGGCGGCAGGCAGGAGGGCGGGCGTATGTCGAACGGGGGAGGGCACCGCGCCCTATCTGACAGCCCCTCACCTGCCTTGTGGGAAACAACAGCCCTCCCACCCTTTTGCTGCAGGACAGTGCCGGCTTCTGAAGTTGATCCCGCCATAAATGACGGCCACGCTTCCATTGCCTCCCACCACCGCCAATCCCGATGACAGCGCCGAAATAATTTCCCTCCTGCAGCCTCTGATGATGCGATGAGGCCCGTCTTGTAGCAATGTGCGCGTCATCCCCCCCCCCCACACCACCACTCACACAAGCCAATCATCATCCGCACTACCGTACCCACACGCCGCTGCACCGCTTTATCAGCCATGAGCTCCTTCCTTAGGAGGGACTCCTTACGAGACAACGAACAGGTAGCCCCCAGCCGCACCGTCTCATTACGTACCTCTTCCAACCGCTTTCGCAGCTCCGACACCTCCCCCGCGTGCCGCTCCGCTGCCGCCGCCGCTGCGCGGTCCGCCTCCTCGGCCTGGAGCCGCCGCCGTCCCTCCGCCGCCGCCCGCTCCACCGCCGCGCTGCGCACGACACGCTGCGCGCCTTGCCGGCATCGCCCCAGCGCCGCCGCCAGCACCCCGCCCCGATGCCGCCACTCCCGCACCGCCGCCACCAGCGAGCTCGCCAGCTCCGCCTGCGAGAGCTGCAGCTCCGAAACCTGCTGCGCCAGCTGCACGGTTGCGGCGGCGCGCGCCCGCACCGCCGTCGCGGCTGTGCGCACCGCCGCCTGACATGCGACCCGGTGCCGCTCCGCATCGGCGTGCGCCACCGCGAGCTGCTCCCGAACGCCCAGGAGCTCCGAAACCATTGCCTCGTCCCGGCTCCGGAGCTGCTCCAGCGCCCTGGCGTGCTCTTGGCGCGCGTCCTCGAGGGCCGCGCTGAGGTTCGCCGCCCGACGGCGCGCCGCCCCAGCAGCCAGCGCCTGCATCGCCGCTATGATTGTCGCAACGGCGGCGACGGCCACTACCGCCGGCATGTTGCTGCGCAGCGACGGTGACAGCCGTGCGACGATGGACCAGCGCTGTGGGAGGGACTCCAGCCGGCGGACGGGCCGGGAGGGCGCCGAGCGCGTTGCAGCCCCGGGCGCCGCTGCCGGTTGGGCCCGACGGGCTCTGCTGTGAGAAGCCCGTCGTGATCGCGACACCGCGCCTGCCGCTGCGGCCGGCGAGCTCGCCGCCACCTCGACCGCTGCTGCTGCGGTCGGCGAGCTCGCCGCCGCCTTGACCGCTGCTGCTGCGGCCGGCGAACTCGCCGCCACCTCGATTGCTGCCGCTGCGGCCGGCGAGCTCGCCGCCGCCTTGACCGCTGCTGCTGCGGCCGGCGAATTTGCCGCCACCTCGATCGCTGCCGCTGCGGCCGGCGAACTCGCCGCCACCTCGATCGCTGCCGCTGCGGCCGGCGAACTCGCCGCCACCTCGATCGCTGCCGCTGCGGCCGGAGAACTCGCCGCCACCTCGATCGCTGCCGCTGCGGCCGCTGCTTCCCTCTCTTGTGCTGCTGCAGGCTGCGCCACCGTACTCTCGTTCGTCTGAGCCACTCGGCGACCGCTGCCAGCGGCAGCGATCGCGTTTGCTGAAGCCGCCTGCGTCGCCGGTCCCGTGGTAAAGTCTGCCGCCAGCTCTGATGCCAACGGCACCGCCCGACTGTGGTCCGCCTCCATGGCCCCCATCGCCGTGTCGAGCTGCTGCAGCGGCTGATCGGTCTGCCCCAACCTGTCCTCTGCCGTCAAGCACATCCCATCTGGCGCCACCGCACGCGCTGGCAGTGGCGCTGGTAGTGGCGGTGATGCTGGAAGAACAGAGACGGCGCCGCCCAAACCGTGGCCCGCCACCGGCACTAGAGGTGACGGAGCAGCGGCAGCCACATCAGCTGGCTGCCCGCCGCACTGCGACTCCGTTTCCTCCCATCCCACCGATTCCCTGCCCATCGGCGAAGCCCCCGCCGGCCCCCGGTCGGCTACCGTAACTTCCCGGGATGTAGTCTCCGCCTCCGCCTCCGCATCTGCTGCTGCAACTGCCGCCACCGACATGTCCGCCCATGTCGCGACCACCTCCGTTGGCGCCACCGCATATGCTACAACAGCCGGTGCCTCCGCCTCAGTCGCCGGCTCGACCCAAGTCGCGCCTCCGCCCGCGTCAAGGTCTGGACCTCCCGCCTGTCCCAGCGCAGCCGCAACAGCGACGTCCGACTCACCAGCTGCTGCTGCTGCTGCTTCTGCCGCCGCCGGCCGTCGCTCTCCCAATCCCGCTCCTCCTCCATGTACGACGCCGCTGAAAGCCGCATCCTGAACCGCAGCGTCGACTTCTACGGAAGCTGGACGCGCATCGATGTCCGGAGCAGCCTTCGGCGCCAGTGCACCAGTCCCCGCCACCTCTGCTGCGACCAGCTCTACGTAATCTGCCGCGCGTCCTGGGCCGCCAAGCCGCGTGTCGTAAGTGGACCCCTCTTGGGCGACTGCACCAGGGTCGACCGCTGTGGCTTCGGCTTGGGCGACCTCGTTACGAACAGCATCGGCTGTAAGTCCAATGACATACTCCGGAGGGGGCTGGAAATGCTGCGAGCTCGGCGGCAGTGTGGGCGCCCAGGTCGAAGGGGCCAGGGCGCGCAGCGGACACCGCTGCTGACGCAGCCGCCTGATCAACAGCCGAAGCCAGGCAGGAACGGCCGAGGACAGCGCACCGGCCGCTAGGCCACCCCATTGCACTACTTTGTTGCGGAGAGTGTGGAGGAATAGGTGCACGCGTGTTCGGGCGGCCTCAACGAGGGGTTGGCCGGCCAGCGGCGGATGGCATGGGGCTGGGGTGGCCGCTGCGCTGGCTGGGCTGGCCCCGCACGCAAGCAAGGGCGGGGGAGCCGACGGTAGAGCGTCGCGGCGAAAGACGCTGACGCTGGTCCAAGTGCTGGCGCCGATGTCGACAACACGGTCAGGATTGGCGCGGGGCACGCCTTCTTCACCGCCTGCCCGTGGAGCGCGCTTCAACTCTACAGCTGTTGTTGACACATAAGAGCTGTAAGGCTTCCGAGTTTGATCGGGAGTTAACAGCTTGAGCCACGAGCCGTCTGGCAAGCGCCTCTGCAAACCACGCAGACCGCTGAAATCAAGTTCAATTTCCTGTGAGACAATTCAGGTTTTGACGGCGTTGACCAAGTCTTTGCTGCAAGGAAAAAAGCAATCGAATGTCGCACCTCTCCCGACGCCATACCAGCGGCAGCCAGTAATATCAGAAGTAGCATCCCCGACCTCATAATTCGCGAATGTAAGCAAAGCTAGTCTGGATTCTCGTCCATTATGCAGATAGTTTGCCGAGCCCACGGTCGCACAACGAATTGTTGAATGCTTCTTTAAAAGCGCTTGCGATTATGCTCATTGCGGATAAATCGCTCCTAACCGACGTTGTAATTGCACAGACCCTCAAGGTTATACCAACCGTCACATTGTACGATTTCGTTTGGATGGTCAGTTCGTACCTCTTCGGCCCCTGTTTTGCTAAATTGCCGCGTTGTGGACTTCTGTGCAGCATCGGAAACATCGGATGGCCTGAAAGGCAGAGTTTAGTAAGATTTCGGAAGCAGCCCAAATACTCCTGGCGGGAGGAGCATAGCATAGCGTCTGTAGACCTCAAGCAAACACCCTACCCCCAATGGGATTTACGGGGGTCAGTGCGTGTTGGGCACCTGGGAAGAAGTCGGACCTCTCCTTTCGGGGGGAACCTCGAGGGTGGCAAGGTGGGATTTGGTTGGCCCCGGGCTCCCGACCATCTATCCACCTATCCAGAAGGGCCGCAAGCGTGTAGGCACTGTTTTGCTGGTCCTTCGCGTGGCTCCTCGTGGCTCTCAGTCTTTTCAGTGGGCGTCTGGGGCGGAGGGCTGTTCCAGTTGTAGCCTGCGGTTTGCTGTTGTGTCAGTAGGTGCGCTTAATTTGTGGGTGGCCACGGCCGTTCGCCGCTTGGGGAACGTCATTTCGAAGTCCTCGTGGGCGTTGGTTTCTGTTGTTCTTTCCCCGGGTTTGCTGGCTCGTGTCTGGGTGGCTAGTGCTGCCCGGCCTGGTTGTTCTTTCACTTTACAATGCACCCTGGTCGCATCCAGCTGCAGTGTGCTGTAGTGCACGGCCCGCTGCCTCCACCGATCTTTCCGGCAACCGAAGCAGGTTTCACCACGTTTCGTCGCATTACCGCGGCCTCTGTGCGCTGGTGTGGGCTATTGTTGGTGTCCTACTACTGCCTTGAGTGCCACATATCTACGGGCTTGAGAACTTTTTCAAGCGGCAGGCTTCGCCAGCTACCCATTGACTGCCATCGGAGTGTTGCCATCCCCCATCCGGTTCTACCAAGACTTGTTATTGTACGTGCAAACGCGTTCTGCACATTCAGGAAGTGCTCAATTGTGGTTTTGGCTGTGGGGAGTAGCGGCGCAGGAACAATACCAACCAGAGCAGATACCAACTGCTCTGACACCGCCAACTGCAGTTGTTCGTTGGTAATGAACTTCTTTTGTAGTACAGCCCGGAACAATTTCACACCAGCTTTGTCCACATGTCCTATAATACAACTGGGATCGCGGCTCGTATCAAGACTCATATCACAATTAGTTGTTACCGGTATGCTTTAAAACGACAGCTTGCCAGCTGAGTGCTCTCTGCAGCAGCGATAACCAGCTTGGCAGAACCTTGCTCAACTTGTTTTTTAAACGCGTCTCGCCTTGATCTTACGGAAGTCCAGAAGCTACGTCATTGTTTCCTCGCATGGGGCCTACTGGCCATTGTATCACACGCTGGCAGCGGAGAATCCCGTGCTCTGAGAAGCAATATCAAACAAGGGGTTGGTGTCGGCTTCCTTGAAGCCGGAAAAAGGGCGGGGCCCCACTAAATCCGTACGGGTTAAGTTGAGTGCTAGGGCGGCGAGGGCGTGAAATGTGAGAGTGTCGACATTCCTGCTGATAGACAGCCAGAGCTTTTTCCCGAAATGCCTGCTAGCCGAGTTGTTAGCAAGGCCTGCCGGCGCCGCGCGAAGCGCGTCATCCCGCCGGGTGCATGAGCGCATGTGCGCATCGACCGAAATACGGCATTTCCAAAGCGAGCGGCGAGGGCGTCAACTGTGAGAGTGTCGACATTCCTGCTGATAGGCAGCCAGAGCTTTATATCTGAAATGCCTGCGGCTTCAGCAATCCGACCCATGTTTAGCATCGCGCGCCGTCTCGGCACTGTGCAACTCTTCCGGCCAGCGCATTGGCTGAAGTTACTTGACAGTAGACATGGAGTATCATTTACACATCACGCAGGCTGACTTGCCAATAGAAGGACAGCGGAACTGTTTGCGAGGGTTGATTGCGACGACGTGCAGTTGCCGACGAGGTATTCGCTACTGAGGTATTCGCCGTAGAGGAGGCTTGAATGCTTTAACACTAGGACAGGGATCCCCTAGGTTGCCGACTGGACTTGTTGGGCGGCCCGCAGAAGACCGCTGCATCATGCGTGCATTTGCGGCTTGGCGTCTAACAACCAGCAGTTTGCCCCTCATGGTTTGCTCCTTGCAACCTTTGTAATATAAGTGTGCGTCAAGTCGGTCGGACCGGCTAGCAGAGCTGCTGTGGTGTGGTCGCGGGAAGAATGTTCGCAATGCAAACTTAGTTGGTCGCCGAAACGAAGATTCATTTCACGCCGTCATGTCAGAAATCTACTTTAAGGAACGATGAATCTTCTGGAATTAATTATAGGCCGAGAGGTGTTGGTTTGACCTCGGCCTCGGTCCATGGAGACTGCCAACCTGGCTTTTACTCATACGAGGTTGGGTTCCTATAATAAATTTACCGTGCAATAAAGAATGTAATCTTTTACTTATGCAGCCTTTCCGACGGCCGAAAGTCTGCACTTGCCCTTTAACATTAGACATTAGACATTAGACAGTGCGGGCACGGACATGGGCAATCCTACAGGGCGGGGCCCCCCTGGGCGCTTCGCGCTGGGGCCCCGCCCAAAAAGCACGTGTGGTCCTGACGTCGCCTCTCGACTACGCGGTCTTGGGACAGCAGAAGGTGTGTCGCGGTGCGCAAGGTGTTGAAACTGCGCGATCATTGTGGTCCTGGACATGTCGGTCGCATCCGCACTGTCAGCTGTCATGCCTATCATTGCCACGGAATAACCATGCGGACGCTGTGCCGCAACCTGCAAAATCTCGCATCCTTGCCGGTTCGCCGGCCCGAAATGTTTCGGGATACCATCATTTCACCACATCAGTCTTTTACAATAAACCATAAATGCTACTCGGCATTTGATTGACTGTTTCTTATGGGACGGGCTATTGTGGCTACTTCAAGAGCTGTTCCCCAGTCTGACCAGGGTTTTGCGGCCTCGTCACCCCAAAATGTAGTCTGGCACGAGCACGCTTTGGATGCACTTCAAAGATCGTCCAGATATCACATGGGTTGGCAGCAAAAAGGTAAGGTATTGGGCGGCAGCGGAGATAGGTTCTGCTGACTCATCATACCGTCCGTGTTGGCTCCCCGCTTTTCAGTTGTCTGCGGTCCTTGGTTGCATACCTCATGTCGTGCTTTTTGAAGCCGGAGGTAGTAGAGAGCGGCATTAGGCCGTGAGTGTTAGGTGCGGTCAAAGTACGGATGCGGACGGCTGGAGCGCTTGACCATATTTATGCTTTATGCTTGGCTCACGGCACCCTTTCGGGGGCCAGCCCTCCGGACGGCGTCGTTAGTCTATGTGGGCGCAGGTTGGGTTCCATGGCTAGGTGCACTAACACAGTGTGACTCCTGTAGGCTTCTGTGCACTACACGGCGCCGTAAGTTATGATAAGGGTTTGGGTACCCGCCCGTGTTTTTCAATGCCCTTGAAACAAACAGGAATCACTGTGGTTCAACGGTGATTACCGAAGAACCACGCTGTGACAACGATCTTGGCGACTACCAACGTGCCGTGGTGCATGCACGTTCCGCAAAGGGTCATGCACGTGTGCTGGTGGGCGACTGGTCCGCCACGCACCTGTCTTGCATCTGCTGCCCTCTGGTCTTTAAGACAATGAATCCAAACATCAAGGTTGGTGGCTTGGTACATGACGGCGACGGGCAAGTCTGTTGAGCGCCCTTTCGCGTGTAGGTTGTGTTACATTTACACCCACGTGGCCGGGCCGAGAGGATATTGGGTTTATTCAACGTACCGCAATATGCGTATGAAGGCTACGCAGAAGTTGAAGCACATTTGGCACGGAAAGGGGGGAAATGGTTTTAGCGGCTTTAAGTCTCTTGCTGCGAGAAGACCTAAGAGAGATCTTGCGGCTCCTGCCGACATGGCAACTCACACCTGACATCTTGCTTGCCCTGCTTGCGCCTGCATGCACGCCCTCACCTCCTGCCAGTTGGTGGTAATGCTACGCGATCCCGTGCAACGAGCGCTGAGCCGATTTATGGAGCAGAAGTTCTTGACCTTTGGGCCCTGCCACAAGGAGGTGAGTTGCGCGCGTCGCTTGCCAACGGCTTGACTGCGCTAGGTCGTGCAGTCAGCAGGGGGGCGGCTTGGGCTGCGACAAAGCTAATCGCTCTCTTCACGCTTCGGAACATGCTCTGGCACAACCGCGGAGCCGCTCGGCACTGCAAATTTCCTGGCCTCGGGCTGTTTGGCCCCAGTCTCTGCCTTGCCCTGTCTGCAGCTGCCGTTCCCCTTCGGCGCCGCCTGTGCCCGGGCACCTTTCCTCTCGGCGGAGATTATGCGAAAATAAGTGAAGTTCCAGTTCTTGGGGTTCGAGCACTGTACCCGTACGCATCGTAAAACGTGCCCCCGTAGCTCGAACGACCACCTAAGGAGTCCTAACCTTGCGTATGATGACATCCGCAACTACCGATGCATTGCTGGGGACTGGCGCCCGTCTCCGCAGGTTCAGAACGAGACATTTGAGGGCTATGTGGCCAAGGAGCTGGACCGGTTGAAGCGCTGCAGGGAGACGGCCGCGGGGTATGGCAGCCAGCAGGGGCAGGCGCAGCAGCCTCCGCCCGCCGGCTGGGGAGCGGGATACGATCTGGGCGCCTGGATGACAGCGCAGTGCGCCGCGCAGTCAAGTAAGAGGCAGCTGTAGGGATACAATGAGTCCTTTCCGCCTCCGTTGCGATCATCAGCGATGGGTGCGTGTGGGGCCTCGTGCGTTGCGTTGGCCAGTGTGCAGTGTCAGTGGCGGTAGTGGCGCTGCCGCAGCGCTCAAACGTGCATTGCATCTAGTCGCGGGCCCCGATGCGCGTGCCGTACTGGAGGAACGAGGGGCGAGCCATGCGACAACTGCACGCGCTTTGGGCCACGTGCTGGGGTGACCCCTAGTTGCGAGTTGCCCCTTCCTGCCCGCCGCTTCCTCTCCTACAGACATTTTGGGCTGGTCAATGTACGACGTGTTTTTAGAGAACTACTTGGCACACTTCCGACAGGAGCAGGTGGGAGGCAGGCCGGGAGGGACGGGATGGAGGTGCGGGGCGGTGGGGCCACCGTCTGCGCTGTCAGATGCTGGGATGCGTGCGCGCGCCTGGCTTCTGACCCGCTTGCCCTTTCCTTTGGAAGGCCCCTCCCGCTGCATTCCTTCTCCTCGGTGCTCCTGTAGGCAGCTAGGCCTTCTGCATTCAGTAAAACAGTAACCCTACATCGTATCAGGAGCAGAAACCGCGCGCTTTGCAGTCCTGTGTTCATGGACAAGACCGTGCTTCTGGGAAGACCAACGCTGGATGTGCTCTGCCCCACCCACCGGGCGCCCCCCCCCGCCCCTGCTGCTTCACTCCCTGCGCAGGTCCTGGTGCTGTACACGGACGATCTGGCCGCGGAGCCGCTCACAGCGATCCGCAGGGTGGAGGCCTTCCTGGGGGTGGCGGCGGGCAACTACAGCTTTGAGGAGCTGGGGCTCGTCTACAACAGCCGCGGCTGCTACGTGAGTGCAGCTGGACCAGCCAGGCGGAGGGGGGATCTATCTGTGTTACGGTACTCTCGAAGTCAGTTTAGGAATGGCTGGGCGGATGGCATCAAGTGGACCTCGGCCACGACCCAGCCACTAGATAGCCCTATTCCTCCGCGCGCGATGAGCTGACGCGCACCGTACTTGTGCCCCATCTTCTCCCCCGCAATCTGTCGCGAACCAATCCAGTCCTGGCAGTGCGCAAAGAAGAAGGTCGAGGTCCGGGGCCTGAGCGTTGCTGGCGGCGGCGGCAGCGGGCCGAGCATCCCCCTGGGAGATGGGGGTAATGGCGATGGCGGCGGACTGCATCACCATCACCATCAGCAGCAGCAGCAGCAGCAGCAGCAGGATCAGCAGCCGCAGCCTCGAGACGGCCCCTTCTTGCAGGCGGTGTCGCAGCTTGTGGAGCTGTACCGCCCGCACATGCAGCGCTTGTTCGCGTGGGCGGACCAGGGCCGCATCGCGCCGCCGCCGCCGGTTTGGAGGGGCCGCTACGACATATCGTGACCATCACTATCCGGCAGCTTTCCATCACGCCGCGGAGTGGCGAGAATAATGCAGTCCGCGTTGTTACTGTGTACGGGGATGTGAGTGATGTGCGCACATTTTGCAAATAATATCCATACCGGTTGAGGCAGCGCATACACGCATTACAGGGCGCGGTTGTACAAATAATGTAGGCCCCAGACCGGGTTTCATTTTCGGACCAGCCGGTTCAATATTTGAACCCATTAACGTTATAAATTGTGGGATGTGGTATGGCAGGGATGAGTACACATACACACAGAACACAGCAGGGACACGACTGGACACGATACCCACCACAGCCGCATTGATGACGTCCTCCTCGCCGCCCAGACCAGCGCCGCCGTGGCAATGGAAGGAAATGCTTACGAATGTTCCTGATTTCTGGGCCCGTGTCGCGTCGTTCGCGGCCCTAGGGTCCGCGCCGGCTGGTTGGGAGGCGGTCCCGGCGGCTCACCCCCAGTCGGGCCGTGTTGTGTTCGTCGGTCATCCGGACACTGTCTCCCCTCCCGGCTCCCCCTGACGGTTTCGGGTGGGTGTGTTCCGTGTGCGCCTCTGGGCTGCCCCTTAAACTAAGACCAACCGAAGTTTATTTAGCCTCCTGGCTCGTACACCTCAAGCGCATGTCGTGGCCGCCTCCTCCTCGCGCAGCCCCGTCACTGCCGCCCGTCCCGTGCGGGCCGTTCGGAAGCCACGGGTCCTCAAAGGGCACACGCCGCCCATCCCTTTCCACCGTAATGTCGACTCCCCGCGTCCAGCGAGGGTTGAGCTTGTCCACGACTCGCAGCTTGGTTTAGGTGGCGAGGCGCTGGTTCTTCAGCTCGCGCCCGTGTCGCGTGAGCGCGTCCATCACTGCGATGCCGTACTTGCGGTTCAGGACACCACCCAATGTTGCCAGTGCCAGTGCCCGGCGGTCCTCCGGCAGCACCGGATGCCAACCAACCCTGCGGCGAGGTTCCGGAAGCCGCGGCCTGAGCCGTGGCGCTTCGCGCCTCCTGCTTCAGCTATTCGGCTGTTCGACCCAAGTCCCTAGCACTCAACTCCACCCGTACGGATTGAACGGGGCCCCGCCCTTTTTCCGGCTTCAAGGAAGCCGACACCTGCCGACACCGACCCCTTGTCGTTGTGATTCTGCTTTAGCTTCTCGCTTGGCGACTTAGTTCACTCTTTTTGTTTCTCCTTTTGTTTCTCCTTGCTTATTCTCGCGGCCCATGAGCCTCCTGTCTCGTCTGAGCCTTACGAGCTCCCGAGCTTGCAATAAAATACAATACAAGTCAACGAATTATACCAGCTGATTACAAGCTGGACATCCCGTTTTGATGTCTGATATGGCGTATGGGTTTATGCAGCAGTCCTCTTGACGTACCCTCGTTCCGCCAGGTTCCGCCACCAGCCCACCGGGAAGGCCCAATGGTAATCCTCCCGGGGTCGATGGATGCATTGAGGCGCTTTTGGGACAAGTTGGCGTTAAATTGGCTCATGGCGCCCTCGGGTGCTTTCGAACTTGAACCTCCCGAGCCCACGTGCGTCATGGTTTGGTGCTACCGGCCCACTTCACACGAGGATGCGGTGCATGCAGAACAAAGCGACAGGGTTCTTCACGGCCCCATTGAGTTGCGTGCCGCTATCGTTTATTGCCGCAGAAGAGCTTGTGGCGTTTTTCTGGCTGGTACACCACTGCGCATCACCGGTTATAGGTGTCAACAATTGTGCTCTTCTAGAAGGAGTCTTTGTTGCACAGCAGCTCCTGCGTCTCTTTGGCAAATCGGAATGTCAGAATGTGTGCATTCTTACGAACTGCGCTCTCCCTGTCTCCTCTCTCCCTGTCTACTGTTTATGCACTTTGTCCGAACTTGTCAGTTCGTCGCAAGGTCTTGCATACGTAGCAACACTACAGACAACGAACGAGTTTCTCTTGCACAGTTGGGTACGACACTACGGCACTGCGGCCCCTTTAATACGCTGCGCGCAATAATCAGGTATCTTACCTAGCTCTCGCAGTAAATTTTAAATATGGCTGGCCAGGATTCCGACACTCAGCTTATCCAGGTCAGAAGCAAAGCACCCGCCGCCGTGTTCATTTCTCCGCCGCCTCCATAAAGCTATTTCCCTGTTGGCGAATTTCAAGCCATATGATTCAATGGATATATTACTTTCATATTACTTGTGGCAGCACCAAACATGCCAACGAATTCAAACTGTATTGCGCTTCCCCGCCCTATAGGCCAAGCTGGCGAAGCTTGGGCTGGACCAGACACCTGAAGAGTTTGTTGCAAGCCTTGCACCTCCCATCAAGAGGCGCGTGGAGGCTCTTCAGGGGCTGCAGGCCAAGCATGACGAACTCGATGCACAGTTCCGGAAGGAGCGAGCTGAGCTTGAAGCGAAGTATGAGAAGCTTTACGGCAAGTGCTGCTTCTTTCAGTTCTGACCGGTATTGCCCGCGCTAATGATGATCTTCAGGTTAAAGTGATTGCCCGTTGTGCTCGCGCAGCCCCCCTCTACGTGGAGCGCTCTGAAATTGTACAGGGATCTAAGGAGGTGCCGGCAACGGAGGGGGAGCCGGCTGGCGACGGTGAGTGTATCAAGGTGTCGGAGTTGTGTTTAGCGGAACTATATATTGCATATCGATTAATCTTGTGGCCTAGTTGCAACATGTGCAGAGAACGTGAAGGGCATTCCGGAGTTCTGGCTGGCTGTTCTGCTGAAGTGCGAGGTGACCATGGACATGATTAAGGACAAGGACATGGACGTCCTCAAATACCTTCGTGACATCCAGGTACAGTGCGCATTTGTCCCACCTGCAGTTGTGGCGCAGCTATACTTGGTCAGGGGCTTCGGGGGCTATCTGTGGGTGCGGGCAAGGAGATGTGTACGAGCGTACGGACTACAGTCGCCGTGAAGCCACAGCAAGGAGCTGCATAGCGAAGTAATGCGCAGCGCATGCGCAGCGCGGCAATACTGGTGCCTACTCGTGGCCGTGCATGTCATTCAGTGTTCGTACGGACGTTCGGGCTCAGGAGTCTGGGTTAGTATTCCTCCTGGAAAGCTGCTTGCATTGGTTCCAGCCGTTAGTGCTGTTTGGCATTCGATTTCGGTGATCTCACCCTTTTTCGCATTCTTTGTCATGCTTCACGTACCCACACCACACATATGGTACCTAACAATGCGCCTGTACATGCTCATGTGCCTTCAGTCTGAGGCTTTGGTAGTAGATGGCGTTCCGCACGGCTTCAAGCTCCGCTTTCTGTTTGACAGCAACCCCTACTTTACCAACGAGGTAAGGCATCGCGTGCTTGCTTGTGTAGGCAGCACGTGTGCACGTGTGCCACGTCCTGCTCCACTTGATTGGTACGGCAGTCAAAGCTTGACTGATAGTGACACTTGCATTGATCAGAAGTGGATATTGGGGAACCGGGGGATTGCGGGCAGCTAGCGTGAGCTGTCGTGCAATGGATAGCTCACGATGTCCTGCATCAACATCCATTGGGTGCGAGCAACAGGATCTGGCCATTTTGTTGTTCATCGGACCCGCCAGGTGCTGGAGAAGACGTACTACATGCTTCCGGAGGATGACGGCGTCCTGGAGCGTGCCGAGGGCACCAAGATTGAGTGGAACGCGGGTGCGATTGTGACTTTGCATGGCTGTTGTGGTGTTCATGAACTGAAGGCACTGCTCCCCGCTTACTCTTTTGTTGCAGGCAAGGACGTGACGGTGAAGATCATGAAGAAGAAGCCGAAGAAGGGGGGCAAGGCTGACGCAAAGCCCCAGGTACATTGTAATTGCCACGCTTTGATTATTGCAATTCTAATAATTGAAGGCTGCCAGTGCGCGGTCAACCTGCACGCAAGCTTGCCCCTGTCAACCGTTCCCGTATACCCCACGGCGTACACCCACTGCGCACACCCACGTTCAGCGAACGCATGCCCTCATCCTATGCCTGAACGCCGGATGTCAACAGGTGAAAACGGAGCGCGTGGACTCTTTCTTCAACTTCTTCGACCCGCCGCAGGTAAATGCATTGCCGGGTTTAGTGGCGCTTGTGGTTGTATCCGCTGCCGCAACGTGGGATGGGTTGGACCAATCTGTCCCTTCGGTTGACGAGCGCAGGTGCCCGACGGCGAGGAGGAGATTGACGAGGACACTATGGAGGAGCTGCAGGCCATTATCGAGGCGGATTACGAGGTAGGGTGGGCTTTTGTCGCAGTCACGTGCGCGAAGTTCAGCTTTGGCACAGAATTCAGGGGCCAAGGAGATGATTAAGATCCTGAAAAGACCGCCAAGCTGCAAATTTGGCGACACATCCGAAACCCCAAAATTTTACCGAAGCAGCCCCCCGAAAAACGGGATAACCATTCAGGCGCGATCATCGTCCCCAGGTACAATCAGTTGTGTACCTTTGTTCCCAGGTACGAAAGGAAGTGTTGTGCGCCTGCCGGCGACAACACATCACTTCGACGGTGCCGGCTACGCTCTAGCGTTTTGCCGCCCCTTCCCGCTCCGACAACTGGAAGGACCGGGTGTGCCGTAGGCGAGCCCGTTGGGCGTCGCGGTTGCCTCTTCCTCGTCCCGTGCCGTGGGTCCCTTGCCCTCGCTGCAAACTCCTTGTGCTGCTGCCCTGGATGGCCGAGCCCTCAATTTCGCCATCGCTTCCTCCATATACCCATATGCGCCCCCGCACTCCATCGCCGCTCACGCAGCACGCACCTCCTACTGAAGTGGTTTTTGAACCATTGCGGGGAAGCGCTCCCCACAACCCTTCGGGGACGGGATAAGCTGCGGCTAAGGGGCCACCCCAAACGCCACCCACCCACTTTTTGGGCCGTAGTCTGTTGTTGCGTCTCCCTACACCTCCCCGATGGATTTCGCCTTTTGCAGGTTGGTGCCACGATCCGCGAGAAGCTGATTCCGGAGGCGGTGTCGTGGTACACCGGCGAGGCGGTGGACGAGGACGGCCTCTACATCCCCGACGATGATGAGGACGAGGACGAAGAGTAAGTAAATTGATCGCGCTTTGTCGTTATGGCTTTAGTCTGGCGTGTTCTACTGACTCAGAAATTCAGTTGGCGAAAGCGTAATAAAGAAGCTACCGCAGGGGAGAGGCGGAGACGGCTACAGGGTGGCCGTCCATTAGGGGGACAGTGTGTGTGGTTGTTACATCGGGCTCCCTACCCCAGAAGCGCAGAGTCTACGGGTCAGCTGGCCGTGCAGTGCACCGGAGGCGTCCATCTAGACCAGACAGCACGAGTCACCCAGACAGGAACGAACAGGACCTGGGGAAAGGCTGAGAAACCCGCAACCACGGGGGACAGTATTTGTGCCTAGCTGGAGCGTGTGAGGCCTTCAAGAGGCAGTGGTACCAACGGGCGATTTATCTAACCCAACTGCCGTTTCTGGGGTTTCGTCGCAGTTTTGACGACGAGGAGGGCGAGGAAGGCGAGGAAGGCGAGGAGGCAGCGGCAGGCGCAGGCGGCGAGGGGCAAGCGGCGGGTGGGCAACAGCCGCCGGAGTGCAAGCAGCAGTAACGCAACTGCACCTGTGGCCTATGCTTGGGCATGTGCGCATGAGATGTCGCGCGGGGGCTGAGGGGTCGTGGGATAATTAGACAGTTAGCATCACCGCAGGATGTGTTCAGGTACTATCGCTTCGCTATACCGCAGTGGCAGAATCGCAACGGTGTCTCTTTCGTTTCGGTGCGCTGTTTACTGGCTTGGCTTCTTGGGTGTAATGAATTCTGGGAGGGAGGTCAGGGCTGCGTGTCGGTTCGGTGTGTATGAAATGACCTTGCCCGATAAGGGCTGGCTAGCGTGTCATGCAATCTAAACGGAATTATGGATACGCTGACGGCTGCATACAGACAACAAATTCAGCTGAGAAATTGTTAGGCTACTTGGTGGATTGCTGTGATGATGGACCACATTTCTGGTATGCTCGATGTAAATACCTGGCGGGATGTACTATCATGTTTTCACACATTGCTGTCAGATTTTATCTAAGTCATGCCTTTCGTGACCTCAGCCTACAGGAGCCAGTGTCAGGATTCAGTGTAGAATAGTTGCTCTAGTCAACATCCGGATCGTGGCTCAGGACAAGTCCTGCCCACTGCCCCTATGGCTCAGGACATGGATGAACAGTCCGTCTAGCTCTCTAGCATGTACGGCTAGCAACCGATATGGACATCGGTTCCCCTTGTAATCCTTGCATACTAACTAATGAGATCATCATTTTCCATTGGGATATAGGCTTGTGCTTGGGCGGCCATGTATGACGGCTCAGGACATGTACCGACTCGGTACGTACAGGTTCATCCTACCCCAGGGGCACCCACGGAGGGGTGCCGAAAGCAAAGCCTCCAAGGCCCACCAGAACCAAGCCCGCACGACTCGCAAAGCGTGAAAAAGCAGGACACAGAATCCCAGAAACACAGGGCTGCACAGAAAGGGCCACGGGCCCTAAGCAGCCCGCAAGAGCTCCAGGATCACGAAGAACGAAACCAGCTAAACTTAGCCCCTGGCGCCCGTAATGTAGGTCGGTGTGATCGGTAGATGTTGTCGTTGGGGCGTTGGTGCTGGGATGGCAAGATTGATGCGAGAATGGAGTTGCATCAATGCATTACTGAATACGATGCGTCGTATGCATAATAGTTTTCCAGGCGTTGGGCCCGGCTGGGGGCAGGGGGGCTGCTGCCCCCCCCTCCCCCAGACCCCCTCCCCCCGCGGGTGGGGGGCGGGGGGCTGCCGCCCCCCATCCCCCCACACACCCCTTCCCCCCGCGCACTCGGAAATGCAGTGTCCGTGCTAACCGTGAAATTACAAAGGAAGGCGACCTCGGTCTCAAAACGTTCAGGTTTCACAAACATGAATGCAAACAAAATGTATTCATTTGCGGCTTGGCGTCCAACAACCACTTTGCCACTCATAGTTTATCCCTTGCCATTTTATTATTTTATATATTAGTAATATGTGTCAAGGCCATCGGACCAGCTAGCAGAACTGTGGTGTGGTCGCGGGAACATGTTCGCTATGCAATTATTTGGATGTCGGAAAGATGAAGCGCCGCCATGTCGTCAATTATAAATATTGACGACAACGGTACAATATGGAATGAACAGAAGTTCCGGATGCGTTTGGGCGAGTGCAGCCTCGGACCTGCTCGGACCACGGACTCAGTCGAACATCTTTCATACTGATACATGCACTATTGCTTTTAAGATTCTAATTAAGTATTACGATTATTAAGGGCTATTAATTAGCGTTGATAGCGTATCCAGCCACGAAGGTTGCTCGTCAGTCAGCCGGGCAGACAGCCAGCCATTCATACTGATACATGCACTATTGATTTTAAGATTCTAATATAGTATTACGAGTATTAAGGGCTATTAATTGGCCTTTATAGTGTATCCAGCCATCAAGGTTGGTCGTCACTCCGCCGGGCAGCCAGCCAGCCAGGCAGCCACGAACAGGGCCAACACTCCCACGCAACAGAGATTCAAATTATATATAAGCTTCAGTGCTCATGACCTCGCGAGGTCGCTTGGAAGTGCCAAATCGTTATACGCTCTGCCGTACAGAAAGGATCACTCGACCAACGGGGGTTCCTTGTCGTTGAACGCGCCGCATCATAACGACGATGTCAGACTTCTGGGACAGGTTGATATGTCGGGTGCGAGTATTGGTGCAAGACCATAAGCAGGGCAATGACCTGCTCTTTTGTGGGAGCCAACTTGATGGCGACGTGGGGTCGAGCGTCGAGGTGCCGATGGCTCTAACGGACTGTCCTAAATTTATGATACAATAACATGAGGTTCCTTCTAGCAGTTGCTGCAAAATTATGTTGGTTTCGGTCTGGTTTCTGGGCGTTCATACGTTCATAGAAACAGCATGTGTATGGGCTCTACCCGCTTTCTACGTACGAGGTAGAAGCACCCGAAACCAAAAGCCATAGAAACACCCCTATTGTAATCCGTCTAATCCGTGCTAATCCCGCCGATGTTTACATATGCGACGGATTAAGCCTTAATCCGCCCCTTTAATCCCAAGTGTAAACATCTTCTTATGCACTCCGTGGATAATAGTAAATATACAATAAATAGACAACAGCGATGTTCAATGATAAAGCGTACACCTGCAGCTAGGCCAGTAATATTTTTGGGCGGGGCCCCAGCGCGAAGCGCCCAGGGGGGCCCCGCCCTGTAGCCGTAGCGCCTCTAGCGTAGCTAGAGAAGCGGAGGCCTTACCTCGATGGAATGGTGTCCGTCCGTCCGTGTGTCAGATGTAATTTGGATTTTCCGGAATTTCGCTTTTTGTTTCGACATTTCTGAGAGCATATTGCATCCTGTATTTCTGATATACGTGCGTTCATGTGTTCATTCAAGTTGAAGTTTGAAATAGTAACAGCTGATCGCGGCCGAAGTCGCATGAACGCCTCCGCGCGTGGAAATCATCGCAATCGCTGTCAAATGTTTTATAGTGGAATTGTGACATGGCGGCGCGATGTAAATCGTATTGCTATCGTGAAGTAGAAATGCTCGGCTCCGAAACCCCGACGCGTAAAGTGCGTAAATTTGTTTTGCGTCGCGGGATGTGCTGCTCGCATATAGATATATCATAGAAATCATTTATGTGCTATATCCTAGCGTTAGGCTTGTCAAAGTTAGTCGCCTTGCGATTTGCGAGGAAAATGCGATCGTGCACTCGCGCTACTTAGGATGCTGCATAGCATAGCGTAGCGTTGCATAGCGTTGCGTAGCGGATCGTAACGAAGCATAGCGGAGCGTATCGCGGAGCATAGCGTCGCGTCGTGTAGTCGGCGAATACAGTCGTGCGCGCCTGCGCAGCGCTCCGCTACGTTCTGCTGCGCTTCGTTACGCTGTCGCTCGCTCGCTCACTCGCTCGGTTTCATCGCTTTAACGCAAGTCGGCGATTAAAGTCGCGCACGCTCCGCTGCGCTCGGCTCAAAGTTAGTCGCCGCTCGTCGCGGCAAATCGCTTATGTGCGATATCATAGCGTTAGGCTTGTCAAAGTTAGTCGCCTTGCGATTTGCGAGGAAAATGCGATCGTGCACTCGCGCTACTTAGGATGCTGCATAGCATAGCGTAGCGTTGCATAGCGTTGCGTAGCGGATCGTAACGAAGCATAGCGGAGCGTATCGCGGAGCATAGCGTCGCGTCGTGTAGTCGGCGAATAAAGTCGTGCGCGCCTGCGCAGCACTCCGCTACGTTCTGCTGCGCTTTGTTACGCTGTCGCTCGCTCGCTCGCTCGCTCGGTTTCATCGCTTTAACGCAAGTCGGCGATTAAAGTCGCGCACGCTCCGCTGCGCTCGGCTCAAAGTTAGTCGCCGCTAGTCGCGGCTAGTCGCGGCTATCATCGTCGCCGCTCGTTATTCGTTGCCGCTCGCCGCCGCTCACCGCCGCGTGGCGTAGCGTAGCGTAGCGTAGCGTAGCGTAGCGTAGCGTAGCGTAGCGTAGCATCGCGTCGCGTACCATAGTGTAGTGCAGCGTGAACGATCGTAAATCGCACGTCACATTTCAACGTGCACAATTGAAGTCGTGCACGCACCTTCCTGCGGAGCATAGTGTAGTGTAGCGTCGTGTCGCATCGTGTAGTGCAGTGCAGCATGCACGATCACATTGCAATGCTACGCAACGCAACACGACGCCGCGTCGTCGCGTCATGTAGCCTAGCGTAACGTAGCGTAGCATAGCGTTGCGTAACGGATCGTAATGGAGCGTAGCGGAGCGTAGCGTGGAGCATCACGGAGCGTAGCATAGCAATCACGTCACGTCACGTAACGTAGTGTAGCGTCACGTCGCATCGCGTCATGTAGCCTAGCATAGCGTAGTGTAGCATACCGTTGCGTAGCGAATCGTAATGGAGCATAGCGTCGCGTCGCGTCGCGTCGCATCGTGTCGTGTCGCAACGCATCACATCGCGTCGCGTCGCATTGCGACCCGTGCTCCAACACGCTCCACACTCCGCATGCACCCATGCTTCACACGCATACTGACATTTGCGAGGAAATGCGATCGTACACGCGCGCTACTTAGGGCGTTGCATAGCATAGTGACGTAGCGTTGCATAGCGTTGCGTACTGTTGCATAACGTTGTGTAGCGGAACGTAACGGAGCATAGCGGAGCATAACAGAGCATAGCGGACCGGAGCAAAGCAAAGCGGAGCGGAGCGGAGCATAGCACAGCGTAGCATTGTGTCGTGTCGTGTCGAATCGTGACGTGTCGTGTCGTGTCGCGTCGCGTCGCATCGAGTCGAGTCGCGTCGCATCGCATCGCGTCGCGTCGCGTCGCACCGCGTCGCATCGCGTCGCGTCGTGTCGCGTCGCGTCGCGTCGCGTCCGCATCCGCAAGGGGCGCTACGGCAGCCCGCGCCCCAAAGGGCGCGCGCTTGTAGGATTGCCCATGTCCGTGCGTGGGACGTGGGATGGAAGTAATTGGACAAGTGTAGACTTTCGGCCAACGGAAAGCCTGCATAAGTAAAAGATTACATTCTTTATTGCACGGTAAATTTATTATTGGAACCCAACATCGCATGAGTAAAAACCAGTTTTGCAGTCTCCATGGACCGAGGCCGAGGTCAAACCAACACCTCTCGGCCTATAATGAATTCCAGAAGATTCTTCGTTCCTTACAGTGGAATTCTGACATGACGGCGTGAAATGAATCTTCGTTTCGGAAACAAACTATGTTTGCATTGCGAACATTCTTCCCGCGACCACACCACAGCAGCTCTGCTAGCCGGTCCGATCGTCTTGACGCATATTACTATTACAAAGGTTGCAAGGAGCAAACCATGAGCGGCAAACTACTGGTCGTTGGACGCCAAGCCGCCAATGCACGCACGGGCGATGCGGCGGTCTTCTGCGGGCCGCCCAACAAGTCCAGTCGGCAACCTAGGGGACTTCTACAGTCCATATCCTAATGTTAAAGTTGTCGAGCCTCCTCTACGATACGGCGGATACCTCGGTAGCGAAGCCTGTGCACTCTCGTCGGCAACTGCACGTCGTCGCGACCCTCGCAAACAGTTCTGCTGCCCTTCTATTGTCAGCCTGCGTGATATGTGAATGATACACTCCATGTCTACTGTCATGTTACTTAAGCCAATGCGCTCGCGGGAAGAGTTGCACAGCGCAGTGCCGAGACGGAGCGCGATGCTATACGTGTGGCGGATTGCTGAAGCTGCATGCATTTCGGATATAAATCTCTGGCTATCTAATAACAGCAGGACTGTCAGGACACTCTCACACTTGACACCCTCGCCGCCCTAGCACACAACTTAATAACCCGTACGGATTGAACGGGGCCCCGCCCTTTTTCCGGCTTCAAGGAAGCCGACACCAACCCCTTGTTCCGTGTCTGAACGCGCCAGTGTTGATTGATTTCCGTACGGAAATCAATCAACAAATAAACCTTGGATTCTATAATAGTCCGTGGATAACAAACCGTGCATTCTACAGTAAGCTCCAATGGGCGGGCGTACGGGGGCGAGATGGACGAGCGACTGAAGTTGAGTTTGGAGTCATCGGGCGGCACGCGGCCAGGCGGGCACAAGGCCAGGCGGGCATATTTTCAGTCACCGTTTACAAGTAAACGGCGCCTAAGTTGTTATACCGGCCACCTGTGTTGCTGTGTACTGCGGGCGCACATATTGGGCCCACAGCTCCGCCAGTGCTTGACCCTTTATTGGTCTCAGGACCAATGCCGGGTATAGCTACACAGCCGACCTAGCCTAAAAGGCCAAATGGACACACACCTCGCGCCGAGGATGGTATTCAATAATCGGTGTCGCAACGCGCTCCTTGTCGCCGCCCTCGCAGCAGCAGCAGTGGCCATAGCAGCAACCGAGAAACATAATGTTTTTGAGTCGAATCAGCCTGATGCCGTGCCAAGCTTCCTTATCATCGGCACCGCGAAGGGAGGCACGATACGTACAAGCAGCGACTTCCATAAGAGCTCCCCCCAATTTTACAGCCAACATATTACCAACCCATTTAAAAAACCGTATGATTTACCTATTCAATCATCAGGAACCGCGTCGCCCTTTCATTTCCCTACCCCGTCTCCAGTTCCCGAAACCTACAAACCTAAACAGCAGCGCCCCGACTACCTCGCAGCCCAGCCTCCTCCACGGCCCACATTATTCCCTAACCCTTCCCCGCCCTAACACTCCCCACCCACCCCAACACCGTCCCTTCCCCCCTTGCCCCCTCCCCGGGCCGTTCTAATTACCCCTTCCCGCTACCTCCTCCCTCAGACCGACCTCTACGAGCAGCTCACCGCCGCGAGCGTCAACAACGCCCCCGGCCGCCCCGACCCGCCCCTGCCGCACGGCCCCGTCAAGGAAGCCGGCCTGCTCAGTCGCGGCGGGGTGGACCCCCTCAGGCTGCTGCCGCAGCGCCAGCAGTACGTCGAGTACCTGCGCCTACTGGGGCGCCCCTGCGGCAACGCCTCCGCCGGCACTTTCCCCGAGTGCGTCGCCTCCGCCTCCTCCTCCCATCTGACGCTGGACGCCACCCCCACCTACTTCTTCTCCTCGGTGGCCCCTCTGTTGCTGCGGGAGCTGTCTCCGCTGTCCAAGGTGGTGATGATGGTGCGAGAGCCCATGGAGAGGGCCGAGATGCTGTTCAGACACACTGTAAGGGAAACTGGGGGGGGAGGGGGGAAGGGGGGAGGACGACAGCCGGGGGAACTGGGGGGGAGTACGACAGTGTATGACACCCGCCATTCCGGACCACGGCCCGCGGCCCGGGGCCCTGCCCAGACCCGCCACCCCGCGTGTGGCCCACCGACTCGGCTGAGTATGGTGCGCACTGGCGTAGGCAACCCCCGGCACGACCCTCCCTCCTCACTGCGGGTTTCCTTAGGGCTACACCCACCCAGCCACCCAGCCACCCAGCCACCCAGCCACCCACCCAGCCACCCAGCCACCCACCCACCCACCCACCCAGCCACCCACCCACCCAGCCAGCCACCCACCCAGCCACCCACCCAGCCACCCACCTACCCAGCCACCCACCTACCCAGCCACCCACCTACCCAGCCACCCACCCACCCACCCACCCACCCGCCTCATAATAACCTCATGCTGCACGGAAAACTCGTAGAATTCTCATCGAAGAAATCGGAGAACTCTCTGCGCTCCGCCCACCCCTCCGTCCATCAATCCCCAGTACCTGCCCATCTACGGTACCCACCCACGTAACATCTACCGCTTCGAGGCTCTGCAGCCCACTGTAACACCCACAGTCTCCTACTCACCCGCCTGCCTGCCTGCCCTCCCCCTCCTCCTCCTCCCCCCCCCTCTTCCCCCTCCCCTCCTCCTCGGCTCCAAAGGGCGCCTGGAGCAACACGTCTATCGACGCCCTAGCCTCCAAATTCCTCACCGCACTGCGCACCGAGCGCGGCGCCGCCCCCATCCTGGCCCGCGCCGCCGCATGCCCCCCCTCCGACGTGCTGTGCGCCGCCTCCGCCTGGCGTGACTTCAGCGGTCTGGCGATGATGGACGCCCTGGAGCACAAGCTGTTCGCGGGGGGGCTGTACTGCTACGCACTAGCGGTGTGGCGCTACCACTACTTCCGTCCAGGGAGGGTGATGCTGGTGGACTCACACGCCTACTTCAGCCGCCGGGAGCAAGTCATGGAGCAGGTGGGGGCCGGGAGGGAGGGAGGGGGGGTTCGGGCTAATGAAGCAGATAGCGCAGCAGAGGGACGTAGGCGACCCAGAACCCCGCAGCAATACTGACCAGGTACATTTGTTACCTTAGCGGTACGGGGTGGGGGGGAGCGGAGCGGGGGGGGGGAGGGAGCGCAGCGGAGTGGAGTGGAGTGGGGAGATGAGGGGGCAGAATGGGGCCGGTCTGCCTTCCCGGAAACCGCCCCTTGTAACAGTATCAGCAAGCGAGCAGACCGAGTCATGAGAAAAGCCGACCAAGGAAGTCCGGCCTGCGAAAGAAACCCTGCCCCCATTCCCACGCTCGGGAGCCCCACAGTCCTGATGCCCCACCATTCCCGGCTTCCTTCGCCGTGCTTTAATCGTTATCCCTGTAACCCCCTCGGGCCCCTCCCCACTCCACACACGCGCAGATCATCCGCTTCCTGTACGGCAGGCCCATGCTTCCCGAGGAGCGCACCTTGGCAGCAACCGGTGCGGTGTGGCGCAAGGCTAAAGTGGTTCCCTCCCCCAAGCACACGCTGTCTCCCGTCCTTCGTCTGGAGGTGGGGGCGCTGTACGAGGAGCACGTAACCCGCGGCCTGTTCCGCATGCTGACCGACATGAGGAGCCAGGAGGGGGCCTGGGTGGTGGGATTCGATGGGGAGCCCTGGACCGCCTATCCCGGCTTTGCGGAGTTCAACAACGGTAACAGTAACAGTAATGATGTCGACAAAGGTGACGGTGACGGCAGTGACAGGACTGCCAGGGCAGCCCCCAGGGCATTCCGGCCCGTTCACTTAAGGAACCACCCGTCAAAGACAGGAACCGGGTCGGCGGCTGCGGCGTCTGCATCGTCGTTGTCGTCGTCCTTGTCATGAGCGGGTTGGGGGGGGGTCACGTTGCGACTGGCGCGCGCCGCTGTGGTGTCCCAAGGACGATTGCGTTGTCGGCTTCGTCATAGTGTACATACGCTGACCAAGGGGTGCCGCCAGGCCAGCGCCTGCGCCTGCGCCACCCCAACCCCCCTCGGTGTTGATTTGTTGACTTCCTTACGTACAGATTCGTTGTTGCGCACCCTTCACATATTGGTTTTAGTTTATGACATGTCGCCCCATAGGATGGCCGACAAATTCTGCCGGGTGTGTTTGGGGGGGTTATCCACGTATAGGCCGGAGCCCGGGGGGGGGGTGCTGCCGACTTGCTGGTTCTCCGTTGGCCGTCTGGAATCAAACCTTGGGCCCTACCCACACACATACACATCAGGACACGTCAACAATATTATCTCACACATGGCGTTGCGCCCTTGCGCGTCGCCAGGGTTGCTTTGCGCTTCGTGAAGTGATACTCGACGTGGCTCGACATGACGTGACGTAGTCGGTGTGGTGTGACGTGGCACACCGGCGACCGTATGCCACGTATGTCTGCCTGCCGCTCGTGCAGTCGAGACCGATTGGGATGTCGTACCGGCGGCGGTGGTTGACCGTTGGTCGGTGTGGCGTGCTGTGCACGACGGCCTGTCTTCTATTGGTGATATGTAGAGCAACTTAGCCCCTGGCGCCCGAAATGTAGGTCGCTGTGTTCGGTGGGTGTTGTCGTTGGGGAGACGGTGAGAGAATGGAGTGGCACCAATGCATCACTGAATACGATGCGTCATTTGCATAAGGGGTTCCTGTGTGTCAGAGGCGTTGCACGTCCTTAGGCCAATTGCAATGGTGCGTATGATCGTTATACGCTATGATTGGAAGAGAACGGGATGTCGGTGTCATGTGCAGCGGACGGCACGCATGCGTCCCCGACACCGGGTGTGTGGATTTGAGTGCTCGTGCGGGGCGGTGCAGCAGCAGCAGCTAAACTACAGCTCGGGCAACTGTATCTACCCGTACCGATCCTAATGTTTATTTATAATTATATAATTATCTAGGCGCATAAAACCCGTCCACGGAAATTGTGCGAGGTCCCCTAATTTAATAGGAGTTTCCTGGAAATTGCTCCAGTTTCCTTAAAGGGTTTTCAGGGGGTAATTCCAAGCCCGCTAAAAAGATCAGGGCGCGCTCGACAGGACGTGTGGGGCGGGTGGATGTGCGGTGTCGGTGGGTGCAGGAGGCGCTCGTGTGTCTGGGCTGGTATGTGCGCATGGGGCCAGGAGCTGTGCGGGGTCTGTGTTTTGGCGTGTGTCGGGTCCATAGGGGGTTACGCTTCCATTCATACCTGAATATTGCTGTCCAGCATCGGAATGTCCAACGAGCAACGACCGCAGATGGCCTAAGCAGCGCTCGCGCGACTTGCCATGTTGCCAAGCTCAACAAGCGTACGGGTCCACGGCGAGATGTCCCCAGTCAGCAGTCCCCAGCCAGCGCAGCGTCCTCAGAACGTGATTGCTCTCGGTCCCAGCTGAGATGAGCTCACTAAAAACTTACGTGCTTCTGCGAAGCTTGCTAAAAGTTAGGATTCGTTTGAAAACTCCCCTGAGCCCATTAAGCCCTAAAAATATATTCTCAAAACTTTTACGCTAAATAATATGGCTATAAAAACATTCGGATCAGTACGGTATTGCTGGCCTCGCGGCCTGGCCTTCGTGGCGAGACCGCGCTCCTTCTTCCTTCGCAATGTTACCTAAGACTCAGTGCAGGTCGCACCGGAGCCGCACAAACTAGTCAGTTGTGTCTGGTTCGTGATGACGTTAGCCAGCCAGGGTGACCTGGCCTGGCCGGCGCGTCACTAGTGTCGGAACATGTCGGCTGGCCTGAGCGGATGCGCCCCCCCAGCACGCAGCCTGTAAGACTGGCGAGGGAGGTGCCGGTTCGTGCTCCGCACACGCAAGTGCTGGGCCGCAGTGCCTGCGTTGGCCCAGTGCCAGGTTCGCTTCGCCGCGCACGCAACGTCGGTCGTTCAGATGGTCTAGGGAAAGCCGAAGTCATGCAACCTCGAACGTCTCAAGTTCTGCACCCTGTTGCACGCCCGCGGGGCAGCACCGCACGGTGGGCAGATGTGCACACCACGACACCACTACCGGGGCCACAGCCAGAGCTCTCTGGCCAGCAACTAAGGCAGGCTAAGGCCCCCAACACCGCAGCAAAACCAGCAAGTCCACAGAGGAAGCCGCGCCACCCTGCACGGGGGCGGGTTCGGAACACCAACAAGCTACATCCACGCTACAACAGCACTGGCTACGAAGCACCTACCAACAGCAAGGCGCACCACGGTCCGCCAAGGGCTTCGAGCACGCTTGGGGAGGTCGCCTACTGGGTCACGCTACACGCTACACAAACGCTGCTCAAAGCCTGCCGGCTAGTCGGCCCTGCGCTGGTGATCTGCTGCGACGCGCGCGGCGGCAACACGCAACTACCCTAAACACACTGAACGCCAGCCCTGCGACGCATCACATGTAACTATGCCACCTGGTGGCAAGAAGGCAGGTCCAGACGGGCAGGCCGGCCTTCGCGACCGTTTTCAAGCCCCCCCCCCCCAGATCTCTGCCAGGCCCTTCATGGCCGCACAACACCGACACGGTACCGAACCCTCAGAACAACCCCAAGGCGCGCTGTGACGGCGCCAACAGCTGATCCCTTGAACGTCGCTCCTCGGCACCCCTCGCTGGAGCCCTTACGAGCTGGTTCCGATGCCATGAATTCCCTAGGCCGCTGTGCCGATCAGAACCGCAACCGCCATGGGCCCCACCCGCTGTACCCGCAGCACCTCTTCGTAAACCGGCATCTGCAGCGTGCTGTGCACCGCCGAGCGCCTGACGTAAGCGTAGTCGCCAGGGGCAAACTCGATGGTGGTGGGCGGCCGGTACTTGTCCGACCGCACATGCGCGTAGCGCCGGCTGTCCCGGTGCTGGGCGATGAGCAGGTTCGCCGCGGTGCCCGGTGCCCGGTGCCCGGTGCCCGGTGCCCGGGGCCCGGGGCCCGGGGCCCGGTGGGGCCCGGGGCCCGGTGGGGCCCGGGGCCCGGTGGGGCCCGGGGCCCGGTGGGGCCCGGTGCCCGGTGGTGCCCGGTGCCCGGTGGTGCCCGGTGCCCGGTGCCCGGTGGTGCCCGGTGCCCGGTGGTGCCCGGTGCCCGGTGGTGCCCGGTGCCCGGTGGTGCCCGGTGCCCGGTGGTGCCCGGTGCCCGGTGGTGCCCGGTGCCCGGTGGTGCCCGGTGCCCGGTGGTGCCCGGTGCCCGGTGGTGCCCGGTGCCCGGTGGTGCCCGGTGCCCGGTGGTGCCCGGTGCCCGGTGGTGCCCGGTGCCCGGTGGTGCCCGGTGCCCGGTGGTGCCCGGTGCCCGGTGCCCGGTGCCCGGTGCCCGGTGCCCGGTGCCCGGTGCCCGGGTGAAGGGTTTCTGATCTGCCATTAACAACGCCACGCAGACCGCCACACATGAACCTGACTGGAACACCCTGGCCCCCGCCTTATAAGACGACCTCCCGAGGGACTCGGTACAAATGTACCGAACCCAACTTGACCGATTTCGAAATTTCCGAATTCCGCTCCTTAAGGGGCAAGTCAACCCGGGGAATGGGAACAGGCTCTAGATTACACAAGGACTCTCCCGCCGATGGTCAGATGACACTGGGTCGCCCGCATAAGTCGATTCACACTGGCCAGGTCGCCGTGGATGTTCAGGTTACCCGGGCGGGGTCGACCGGAGGAGGTCAGTTCATGCTAGCATAGGGGCGTCCGCCCCAGTACGTATGCAGGGTACGCTACCGTATACACACGAGATGTATGCCAGGACATGCGTTCCCCCTCAACGCGCTTCCGTCAGGGGGCGCGCATTCAATCCTCCCATTGTAATACCGCTCTAATGAACGAGCCTGTTGTAAACGGAGTTTACTCAGCGCACGCCCCTCGACTGGACGCACTTCTTAAACTGCGGGAGTGGCAGCGGCTCCGTCAGGCAGTCCTCAACCATTTCCACCGACTTGCAGTGGGTGAACGACACCTCACCCTACGCCGCATGCTCACAAACAAAGTGGTGCAGCACGTCATTGTGCTTGGACAGGACGGACGCAATCGGGCTATCAATCCACTTTATCGCCGCCTGGTTATCGCACTTCATCGGCACCGACGAGACGCGTAACTTGGGTTTGCGCGCCAGGTGGCGGAACCACACAGCAGCCCCCTTGCAAGCCGCGCCGCTCACCATATACTCCGGTGTACTCCGCCTCGACAGTCGATGTAGCAAACGTCAGGCTGCAGGCGGCTATAGACCAGCTCACAGCGCCACCGGCATTCAGAAACACGTAACCGGCGGTGGAGCGCCTCGTATCAACACATGCAGCGTAGTCCGAGTCGCTGTAGCCGTGCAGAACGGGCGCGCTTGACTTCGCGGAAAAGATTACCGGTATGCCCACGCCGGTCGTACCGGCAACGTTGCACAAAACCCCCTTAGCCAACTCCCAGTGCTCTACACTGGGCTTGGACATACAACGCGCCAAAGCTCCCATGGAGTAGGAAATATCGGGCCTAGTGCCCACAGGCTAATCCAGCAGGCCATCAATCAGCTCGCCGGAAACCGGAAACGCAGAGCATCAAGCGGCTGCCCGGCCAATCGCAGCACAGCGCCCTGCGACATGGGCAAGACGCGCGCGTTGGCCTCACCCAGCCCGCACTTCTCAACCATCTCCCTGGCGTAACGCTTCTGCGATACCTCTGGTACGGAACCAGAACGGCCAAAACGAAATATCACGGCACCCAGTACTCTCTTTCGCCGGCTCCAGATGAGGCCGTAGCCGTCAGCGTCACGAGCCCTAGCGCTCAATCCGCCCCCATCCAACGAGTTCACATAACACAACACACTGCAATTACAGCGCCTCCCCACGGCGCCCTTCCGCTGAGGAAATCCAGCAGACCACATGTTCTACGCCATCCGGACCGGCCCTGTCACGAAACATATGTGGCCCGCAGCCGCCCCCTCCGAAGCACCACCACTGCCAACAACAACAACAACAACCTCCCTTTTCCGCACCCGGGGGGCCTCCCCGCTCCCGCCCTAATCGGCTTTCCGCTCTCCCTTTCTCACCTGCCCCTACTTCCATCCTCTTCTTCCTCCTGCGCCATGCGGCGGCCCTTCGCCCTCTTCCCCTGTCCTGTCCTGCACTTCACGCCAGCGCCAGAAAGGGGTGCAGCAGCAGCTCTGTCGCCGGCCTGCTGCCCCGCACCAGCTGCGATATCAAGTCCCAGCCCGCCAGCCCTCCCTCGTCCAGCAGCCCCACCAGTCGCCCCAGCGCGGGGTCGTCTGCGCAGTAGGATCGCAGCGCCGCCACATCGTCCGAGTAGATCTCGAACAGCAGGCGGGTGAGCGAGGTGCGGGGCAGGGCGCCGGAGGGCGAGGTGGCGGTGGCGGCACTGAAGGTTTCTAGAAGGGTCAGAGCGGTGGCCTGGAGGTCGCCGGCGCAGCGGAGGGCCAAGTTGGGGGCGTCCGTGAGGTGGGTAGGGTCTCGCTGATGCTACGTCCACAACAGGAAAACGGGGGAAATGCGCGGGCGAGCCCCGGACGCTGAGGCCGCGTTTTGCTTTGGGGCTGACCGCGGATGACCGCGGTCGCGTGCACATGTGCCTGTCAGGTTTGCCGAGGTGCCTGGAGCTCGAATCGACCTTCCTCGGGGCGGGGACTTGAGCCTGATGGGCCGCCGATACCCCTGCCGGTCCTCACGCCCTGCCTCAACACCTTCTTTCTCCCCATCCCCGCCGCTCGCTTCCCCCCGCCCACCCAATGCGGGGCCCCCCGGCTCCATGTGGCAACATCAGCTCAGGGCCCACCTGCAGGTCGTGCTTGCGGCCCTCGCGGGGGCTGGTGCTGTCAATGTCCTGACCAGGCAACTGCGGAGAGGATAGGCCCAGCGGGGCGCCTGAACAGGAACAGAGGCAGGACGAGAAAGGGAACGGGAATAGTGGGTGGCAGCAGGACAGGCGGGCAGGGTAGGAAGATCGCGCAACGGTAAACGGCAAGCAGCCCGTCAACAGGCTCCGGAACCGGTTACGGAGGCGCCGTTAACGGCGTGTGAGGCTGCCGCAACGTGCGAAGCGGACGTGCTCAACACACGGAACGCACATCGGTTGACCCGAGCGGCCCGCTCAGGCAGCACCGAGACAGTCAGTTCCGACAAACGGGTTCCCCTCCGACCCACGGGTCATCCTTCACCACTATCCGACACACAGGTCGCCCTCCGACCCGCGGGTCGCCCGCCGACTCACCCGCGGGGTCCAGCCGGCCGAACCCAAAATTGTCCAACTTCACAAACAGCGACTCGGCGTCCTCATCCCTCGTGGAGCTCAGGAACACGGTCCCGCTGGACAGCGACCCATGGACCACTCCCGCGTCGTGGCAGTGCGCCACCGCACGCAGCAGCGCCCGGGCCAGCGACCGCAGCATGGAGTAGCGGGCGCGCCAGGCCTCCGCCTCCGCAACCTCCCTGGAGCGTGCCGCGCGGGGCGGGCGGTAAAATGAGGATTCGGAGGAACGGCAAGGCCGTCTGGATTCTGGCGTGCTGATACCGTAGGCTGGCAGGCGGAATCGTTGTGCTAGAGGAGCAAGGGCCTGGTGCCCTCAGCGTGTGCGTGGGTGGTCGACCCATTGGGCGCGGGGTGGGGATTCAGGGAGTGATATGCGCGGGGTGGGGAGTGTGAACGGAACGGAGCGGTATAGCTTGCCCCAGCAGCAAATCCACATCCAGATCCAGATCCGGATCCAGATCCGGGTACGGGATCTCAAGAATTGAGGACTGCTAAGGTCAACAGGGGTGGCGGGGGGAAAGTAAGTGGCCCACATGCAAGAGCATATGGCGATCTGGGAGCAGGTGGGGATTCGGGGTGCCCCGGCGCGAGTGTGTGGGCGGGAGGTGAGTCGCCGCTCGCCGGGCAGGTGTGCGGCGGAGCGTGGTGGCCCGCACCCGCTCTCGATCTTGCTGGGCCCGGATCGCTCGATGATGGACGGGTAGTGGCCGCAACACAGCCCCGGACGCACCGCTCCCGAACGCTCAATGGCTGCCTTCTCAGTTCTCACCGCTTCTTGAAGAAGGACGGCGCCGGCTCCGGCGGGCGCACGTCGCTGAGGTACATGTTGAGCGGCCGCAAGCCCTCCCAGCGGTACACCAGCCACACACTGTCCGCCTCGGCGTCCATCGACAGCGACGCGGCCTCCTCGGTGGGGGCCGACACGAAGTAGCCCAGCAGCGGGACCACGGGCGGGCTGCGGCTGGTGGGCCGGTTGGCGGCCTGGTCGAGGCGGTTGGGCCGGTCGGGGCGGGCGGGGTGACAGTTCACTGGATGTTCAAATCTCTGGCGAGATGCCCAAGGGCTCAGTGACTTGATGGTTTCTGCCCTGACATGACCGCGGCAGCTCGGGAGGGTCCGGGAGTCCCGGCCCGAATGAAGCAGCAGCGCCGCGTATCGGGCTCCATGGTGCGACGTACGGCACTGTACGGCTATTGGTACGGCTGTCGCGCGCTGTGCGAGCGATGCGATGAGACGTACCGTGTACTGATCCTCCGGCAAGTCGGCCAGCTTGGACATTACGAGCAACTCGTTGAATGCAACCGCCTTTGCAACCGGGAGGTACTCCTGGGGGCATGAACCCGGGGCGTGAGGCAGTGAGGACTGTGACTGTACTGTGGGATAGTTCATAGTTGGGATAGTTGCATGTGGAAGAGTGGAAGCGGAATGGACGGGGGTTAGAGTGGAGCTGGAATCACAATAAAGAGAGAACCCTGTCAAGACACCCGCCCCGCCCCCGCGCCCCTCCTGATCCCAGTCCTCATCCGGGCCCCAGCCGTTTCCCCCTAGCCAGAGCTCACAAACATTTTCACAATGTGTTGTACGGCACGCCGCATGCCGTACGTGTTGGATGCCGTACATACCTTGAGCAGCACCGTCTGTGGCCACTGCATGGGCAGCCGCGGCAGGAAGCGAGCCGCGTAGGCAATGACGGCGGTGACGCCCTCCACTGAGCCGCCCGTGTCCTGTGGGACAGTGGGAGGCAGTCACCAGGGAGTTGGGACCCAGGCAAGAGGCTGTGAGTCGGTGGGGATGTCTCCCGTGAGCTTGTGAGGATCCTAAACGAACAGCACCCGGTCCACGGCTGAGTCATTATGGATGAGTCCCTCGTTCCTTCCGTTCTGCGTGTGAGTGTGCGGCCCCACGGTCATCCCGACAGGTCGTAGGGGGGGAAGGGCGGGGGAATTTCAACGCGGGGTCCGCAAGCGCTCGACGGGAGTGGGCGATCTTCGAAGTACCAACAGCATTTGCCGCAGCAGCGCGCCGCCTAAGGAAGACCGGTAAATGAGGGAAGGAGGGCAAGCGCGACACGGCATCGGTAGCGCCGTATTGGAATGGGTATTTGCTTATGGGTGGCGATCTGTAGTCGCGATGACACGAAAGGCTGGAGCGACGTCAACTGAGCAGCGGAGCAGCTGCCAGGAAGCTGCAGCCCGTTGCGGTCCCTAACCCAGGCCTAGCCCGCCCGCCCGGCCGTCAGCGGCCCCCGACCATCGGCCAGCCCAACCCCAGACAGCAAGCAATACAGTCGTACGAGTCGTACCCTCATGACGCTGATCCGGCCCAGCATCTGCAACACCTCGAAGTCGCTTGAATCGAAGAAGCCGGGGCCGATCTCCCGAAACACGCACTCCTCAAGCTGCCAGGACTGCGCCGGGCATGGCGGGCAAGGGCGGAACGTCGCAAACGGTGCAATCCGCGGCGGTCGCATTGATGACGGGAGGTTCACTTTGTGGGGGAGGGCATCGCGACTTGTCGCGCGGGCTATGGGGTGGATTGCACAGGCCCCGAGGCACGGCCAGATGCACACCTGCAGGCCAAACACGCCTCCGCTCGTTGCATCGTCAAAGCCATCGTAGCTTCTGCGCAGCTCCTTGTCGCCTATTGACGCCCGAAGCTTAGCCGCCTGCTGGCTCAGCATCCGCGCGAGCGCGTCGATGTCGCCTGACCCCGCGGTGTCGTCATCGCCAGGCAGACTTCGGACCGGCCGGAGAGCGCGCAAATTGACGCCTCTTACAGAATATATGTTTCCACGCAGGTTGCAAACATTCAAGGTACAGCGTCGGTGCCGCCCGCAGGCACTCGGCTTGGGTCGACCTCCGTGACTTAATATCATGATGGACGGTGCTCAAATATTTTGATAAGCATCTACCTACGTCATAATGTAAACTCAATATATGCAACTGTGTGCTCGGTGCTTCACATGCGAGCGATAATAAACTCCAGACTCTACCACGCGCTAGATGCCAGCAACAAACCGGTTCCCCGTGTCATGTAATAGGACATGTGTACTGTGTGAAATGAGCATCGCTATCAGGACATGATGGGACGGCTACTGCATTACTACAGCCTGTCGTACCAGATGGTTTCCGAAATTATTGCCTGCATCGGACCATTAAGGCTGCTCATTGACATCAGGACTGCGTTGTCATTTAGCATGCGCAAGGAATGTGAACTCCGCATATGGCGCGTGTTCCACGTGAAGGAGGTGCACCTGCTCCACTAGCGGCACCGTGCGTAGACGGGCGTACAGCCTGATACATTATCTGCACCAGCCTACGTCACCCTAGCGTCGGCACTGATTTACGTACCCGGATATCTGTACATCACCCAGCCTGCCTGACATCATGCAGTCTGTCGGATGCTGCCGAAGGAAGATGTTCACAGCCCATGGATTTGTAGGCTTGCGACCAAAGACCGCATAACAAACCGAAGCTGTTTTCAGACTAAGATGTTCCGTGAGGACTAGGGGGTATATCCAAACAAGGTGGCAATGTCAAGAATCTGCCGACAGTAGCCTGCCATTCACCAGACATACGTTGTGCGGCACACCGAGGTCATGTAGCTCTGTTTCTTCTTCGTGTGGGAAGGTTAAAATTTCGAGTAGTCGAGTAGTATGCAAATGTACGGCATCACTCACGGACGCCCGCCGTGAGGGTTCATGTCCAAGTCTCAATTCACGCCGCCCTTGATACGTTCAACGCCACAAACGCTAATAGACGCAACCCTGCCTGGTTGTTTTACAATCTTATATAGAAAATAAGATTAAGCTGTGCGTGTGCTAAGGAGCACATCGTCATAATCACACTAGCCCGATGCTGCAAGAGACCATTGCAGGGACGATGCAGGCGATGAGCTCCGCCATCCGCCGGCTGCTCTGGGTGCAGGGGTGATGACACACCTTTGGCTATCAACGACACGACATACGCTACTAGCCTCGCGGTCATGCACATCGACCCCCGCCCCCTCTCGACCTGAATACCCCAACATTCGTATCAATACTTCTTCCCATACCCATGCTGGCATTAACAAAATGCCGAAACCGGCACCAGCCAAGAAGGGTAGACAAGGAGCAAACTCTCAACTGAATGCTGCAGCAAACCGCAAGAGCTTAATTCCCTTCAGATCAAATGCAATCTACACCAAAATTCCGCTGCACCGCTTCCATCCATTGCTGCACCCAGAAACTGCCAACGCTTCACGTTCTCGCGGCGCCTGGTCAGTAGCGCTGGTAATCACAAGCCGCCCAGTGAGCCACTCAAGTTGCCGCAAGTATGTCGAACCAAGCCCGCGAGTCCGCACCACCGCTTAGTAGCGGTAGTGCAGCGGCTTGTAGGGGCCGTCAACGGGAACGTTGATGTAGGTGGCCTGCTCGGGCGACAGGCGCGTAAGCTTGGCGCCCAGCTTGGGCAGGTGCAGCGCAGCCACCTTCTCGTCCAGGTGCTTGGGCAGCACGTACACCTTCTTCTCGTACCGGCCAGACGTGCGCTCGTTCCACAGCTCCAGCTGGGCAATCACCTGGGCGGATCACAGGAGGCGGCAGGTGCAAGGTCAGCACAATGAGCAACACATTTCGGGGGTAGAGGCACTGACCGTGGACAACTCAAAAGCTCCAGTGACGAGGTTGTGTAGTGTTGCTTGCGGACAAACCAAAATTTGGTGCTGTTTCACAGTTTCAGGGCCCCCGCGTCAGCGAGATGCCTGACCAACGCCTTCCCCGTGACTATGCCTTCACCGTGGCCATCTCATAAATTCTGCCAAAATGCCCCAAATCGCCTCCACGCAGCAGCCCCACATGGCGACGCACCTGGTTGGTGAAAGAGCACGACATGACGAACGAGGGGTGGCCGGTGGCACAGCCCAGGTTCAGCAGGCGGCCCTCAGCCAGGATAATGACAGCGTGGCCGTCGGGGAAGATGAAGCGGTCGACCTGCGGCTTGATGTTCTGGCGCTTGATGCCGGGGAAGCCGTACAGGCCAGCCATGTCGACCTCGTTGTCGAAGTGGCCAATGTTGCCAACAATGGCGTTGTTCTTCATCTTGGCCATGTGGTGCGCCATGATGATGTCCTTGTTGCCGGTCGTGGTCACGAAGATGTCGGCGGTGTCGACGACGTCCTCGAGGGGCAGCACCTGAAAGCAGCGCGAAGGGATGTCAGCAGTCGTATGCCAACGGATGATGCCATGATTTGCGCCATGAGAGACAAGTACAGCAGGCAGCCGGAAGTTGAGCCAAAGCTAGCTAGCAACACATTCACAATACTCCGCAGCAGAATACGTGAACCCGCATGGCCGCACTCTTGACCGCATTCTTCACAGCTTCACAGGGCACCAGGTGCTCGGGAGAGGTTCGCAGCCATGTGGGGACAGGGAACCCCACAGACCGTTTTTCTTAATAGCTGCCAATCTTGGGATACGCGAAGCGGTGCGTAACAGTGCATAAACGATAGATCCCTAAATCTCCGGCCTCTCTCCAACAAAGCCACATGCATGAGAAATCATCGCAGGCAGTCCATATCGCCCGTCAAGTAGAATCGACCTGCACGGTGCAGGAGGACTAGGAGCAGACCCATGCCCAATCCCTGCTGGCTCCGCCTCAACGCCCCGGGGCGCTCTCCATTCCCCGTAGCTCACCTGGTAGCCCTCCATGCAGGCCTGCAGCGCGCAAATGGGGTCGATCTCCGACACGATGACGCGGGCACCAGCGGCCTTCATGGCCGAGGCGCAGCCCTTGCCCACATCGCCGTAGCCGGCAATGAAAGCGGTCTTGCCAGCAATCATAACGTCCGTGGCGCGCATAATGCCGTCCGGCAGCGAGTGGCGGCAGCCGTACACGTTGTCGAACTTCGACTTGGTAACCGAGTCGTTGACGTTGATGGCCGGGAAGAGCAGCGAGCCGCTGGCCTGCATCTCATACAGACGCTTCACGCCGGTGGTAGTCTCCTCCGACACGCCCACCACCTTCTTCGACATGCTGCGTCAGCACATACAACACATTGAGAAGGGGGCAGGGACAGGGATGCGGGCGGTCAGTCGTTTGGGGTCGGACATACGAACGCAATGAACCCAAATAACGCAGACATCGCTTCAAAGGAGGTGTCGGCACCCATGACTTGGATACCACCTGTGGTGCAAATGGACGGACGAACAAGACAAAAGCGGTCATCCGGCCGTTGGTCAGGCAGCCAGGTTTCCTACATCCCTGCCATCGGCCCCTTCGACCTGCCGCACTCACCGCGTCCACTTGGTGGCGTCCTTCTTGATCGAGTCGCGGATCAGCGCCAGCACGATCTTGAACTCGGCGTTGTCGGTGCTGTCCGGGTCGGGCAGGGTGCCGTCCTTGGCGAAGGCGGCCTCGGCCTTGGTGCCCTCTGCAGGAGACCAGCAAGCAAGCGGAGGGCACGGGGCATCCTTCAGTCAGGACAACAAGTCATCTTGAAGGCGTGCAAAGCTTCCAAGGGATGGCACACATACACAAGGACAACCCCGCGCTGCCCCTAATACCCTCTCCAACCCAACACGCAAGTCACTATGCGTCTTCTTGTCACGAAGAAATTGTGGCGCCGGCACCGTCGAGAGAGACGCATGCGCGTAACACTATCTTGCCTCCGCATCAAAGAGCTCGCTGTTACATTGATTGGGATTGGGGGAACAACCAACACGTCAACAGGACCGCATTTATCGTCCTCCCAGCTGCTTATCCCCTGCCGGCAGCTGCTGTCCAGGAAGCGTGTCTTCACAGCAAACCTGTACTACCCCCACATCCCGTCCCACCCGACGCGCATCGCTCACCGTGGATGAGGAGGGTGGCATCGCCACCGTCATCGACCAGCAGATCGGGGCCGTCGCAGCCCTCCCAGGTCAGAGCCTGCTCCGTGCACCACCAGTACTCCTCCAGGGTCTCGCCCTTCCAGGCGAAAACGGCCGCCGAGTCGCGGGCAATGGCAGCGGCGGCGTGGTCCTGGGTGGAGAAGATGTTGCACGAGCACCACCGGACCTCGGCGCCCAGCGCCGTCAGAGTCTCGATGAGCACGGCAGTCTGGATGGTCATGTGCAGCGAACCGGTGATCTTCGCGCCCTTGAAGGTCTGGGCGGGGCCGAACTCGGTGCGGCAAGCCATCAGACCCGGCATCTCGGCCTCGGCAAGCTCAATCTCAATGCGGCCAAAGTTCGCCTCGGCGATGTCCTTGACCTTGTACTACAGTTATGAAAAGCGGAACAGCAGCCAAGCGAGGCCATGGTTATTGCGCCGACAAACATGTGCAAGCGGCGCGGCATTATTTTATGCAGGCAACGAGTGTGATCAAGCATTGCAACGAAAATCGTTTGCAGAAACGCCAAGGTTGCTGAATCCACGACTGTCAGCTGATGGCCCGATCGGATGGCAGACCTCGTTCGTCAGTGTTCCAAAGTAGTATTGGCCACTTGCAAATGCAGAACACGGCCATTTACAGTCGACAGGCCGTCTACAAGATATCGAGGCTTCCCAGAAACAGAACATATGGCACAGATCGCCGCACCTCGCGGCCATTCACGGTGTCCACCGAAAGAGCCATCTTGACAAATTGAGATGAGCGTTGCAGGTAACCGAGTGCACGGTGCTAAAAGTGATATGGTGCGTAACGCGAAAGCTACTTGAAGAGGCTCTCCCGCCACGCAAATGTACGGAAATCCAGGAAGGGCGGCCGAGGTTATGCGAATTATTTTTTTCGCTTCATATGTGGTCCTCGCATGTCGCCTTAAAGGTATATCTGAACGCTTCTTAGGGTATTGAGAATTGATGGGACTCGGCCTTAGTCCAGGGCGGCGCAATTTGTTCGCATTAGCGGACAAACTAGACCATAAAAGACATACATACAACAGCTGTCGGCAACTTTTCACGGCTATTCAAGGTGATTGGGCAGTACAGTAGATGGCGCCCTTGGGTTCGTTGGAAACCAACGCGACGACATAATCATCAAGATCCTGCCAAGTGTCCACCGTCAGGCAAAAAGGCTTCTACTACCCACTGGCATCCACAGACGTGTGCACCCGTGTCCGCTATGCACACGTGCTCGGTGTGCCTGCATGTCCACATGTCGACGTCTCTTCGCCAGGTACCACTTGTTGCCCAGAACACTTGTCAGTGTCCCGTTCTCACACCCTGCTTAAACGCGGTGAAGGATGTACTAGGGTTGAACTTCATGTATTAGTTAATTACAGAGGAGCTGGATAACAGCTACATTGTGCGATCGCACGACTCTGTGGGTCTAATGTTCAATAGAACATCTAGACCGGACCGAAACCAATAGAACATCTAAACGTTCATGCCCGGAAGAGGTCATGCAATGGCCCGTCAGGTCGTGCAAAACCTGGGTACGCTCAAAATCCAGGGTTTCGCTGTTGATTGTACCGTTCACGCCCCGAGCGCAACGGCTTCGCGGTCGGGTAGCGACGCATGCAAAACGGCCAGACAGTAAGTGTCCCATACCATGTGGGCCGTCGCGACAGGTCGCGACACGAAAGCAACGCGGTGCAGCGCCTGCCGTATGCCATCCGCTCTTAATAATGAGACTGAAGCATGTTCAAGAGTACCTTGACATATTGCCGCCGCTGGAAGGCCTCCTGGCCGTCATATACAATCAAATACAGTAACGCAGTGCAGTCGACCAGGGCTCTCGATGGGCAAGCGCCAGCAGCAGCCGTGCAAGCCACCTCCGCTCCCACGGACGGACCTGTGCGAACTTGACTGAGCAACCCAGATGCCCGCACAGCCTGGGCCAAAGTCAAGGCCGGCAGTTACCTAACCTGACCCCGGCACGCAGCTCGGTTCTGACAACCCCTCTCCCGGTGTTGTTCCCCAGCGTCGACGCCGCAGCATGACGACGGTGCGTGGCGGCCCTTCCACTCTCAAGGCGCGAGCTGCCTCTTGCGACATAATACGAACTCGAATGCCTGCTTTTTGCAGCTGTTACAAGATGAATGCAGTACCAGCAGCTGGTATCAGCTGGAACCTGTTGTGCGGTGGTGAATACCTGGTGGCACCACGCAGCGCAGCTCCACAACATTTCCAGAATTCGGACAGGAGCCCTGCACGTCTCCAAATGGAGGACAGGAATCTGCTATAACGCCGAGCCGACAACTGAGCGCCCATTGTTGCTGCGCACGTGACCCTGACCACCGCGACGCGCCGAGACAACCCCACACAGCACCTCCCTACCCTTCAAAAGCCGTGCGCGAGAAACCTACTCCTTCGAATCGCCAGGGCTGTTCGACCCTGCCCCCATCACCCGCCTTGCGCCCGCGAGCAGGAAGCTCTCGCCCCCGCTCCTCACTCCCAACCCCAGCTGCCTGCCTCCCTCTCCGAGCGGAGCGGAAGGGGTTGCGCTCCATCCAGCCACACAAAAGCATGCGCGCACGCCGCTGTTTCTGCAGGGCTGTTGCACCGAGCAAAGCGCAAAAATTGAAGTGGGCGAACGCACATGTCCGGGCATGAACGGCCCCACGAGGGTTGGGGTCACGGCCACAGCGTCAACCGCATTGGTTGCAGGGGCTGACGGGGGAGGGGATCCAACCACCTACACAGACGTCCGCGCGTGCCCATTACAACATGGGCGCGAAAGCAAGGCGCCCTTGAAGAATGCAGACGACTTCTAGGGTCCCCGCTGCCTCGTCCTCTGACCCAGGGGCCGCCGCAGCCAGCATCGCAGCACGGACCCTTTGCATCGTACGGACCCCGCACACAGGAACAAGCCCAACCACACAGCAGAGCCTCCTCTCCCCATTGCCCCTGCCGGAGGCACCAACGCCCGGTGAGGACCTGCCGGGTGTGCAGGCCGAGCCAACGCGCCTGTGCCGGGCCCGCGTCCGCCTCAGCCGTCGAAGTCCGACCGCCAGTACTGCGAGGTGCCCGGGTACATGATGTCTGGAAGGGGGGCCGCGCGGGTAAAAGGCAAGTAAGCGGGAGTTACGACGGGGGGCATGCAAGCAGGCATTTACACGTGCATGACATGCACGCGGCGTACATGTGCGGCTCCAAGCTTGTTACTGCCCCAACCCCTTGCTGACCGCCGGCCCTGCCGTGCCCTGACTAGGCCGCCGCATATTCTGCCGCAGCCGCCCATGGCTCGAAAGGCGCAGCTCATCTGTCGCTCGCTCCACAAAACTAGGAAAAATTTTCCCCGGGCCCGCTTCCTCAGTCCCCAACAGGGCCCCTCAAGCCCCAATCCCATTCCATTCCAGGTCCACATTTACAGCCAACTTCGAAAGCCGACCTGATCAGTTTGGGCCCAACACCAATTATGCAGCGCCCCCTGACGTCTAATATCTCTGGTCTCACTCCCATCCATCTCCTCCGCCTCTCCCCTCGCCCCCCTTGCGCCCCACTCACTTGTGGGCAGCGGCTGCTCCTCGTCGTCCCACAGCCCCAGCTCCGCTATCTCTGAGCCCATCTTCTCCCAGTCCTTGAACACCACCCGCTCCTCCTTGGGCTCCAGGACCTGGCAAGACGGGTCGGTGGGGGAGGGGGTTGGTGGGGGTGGTGTAGTGTATGCCCGTCCAAAGAGGCACGTGGTGGTGGTGGTGGGGATAAGGGGCAGGGGTAGAAAAGAAGGGGCGGGGTGCGATGGGGCTCGAGACGACCTCGCCGACAGCCAGCCGCTGAATGCGTGGGCGTGGGGCCCATTCGGGTGGCAGTGGCATGGCATGACATGACATGACATGTTGGACGACCAAAACCGGTGGGGGCAGCTGAAACAGGGGGCAGCAGATCTTGCGCCCGCGAGCAGGAAGCTCGTTATATCAAACTAGATCAACTAGCCGTTAGATCAAACTAGGGGGTATGGGTGTTAAAGCGGAGGTGGCCTAAAGCCGCCATACTGAGTTGAGGTGGGGTCAGGAGTGGACACACAGTGTTCGGGCGAGAAGGGACGTTCCAGAGACGAGAAGGTTCGTGCACGCCCAGCGAGCTGTTAGTCGCACATGTGCGCACTTGCCAAGCCGCCGCCGCCACCATGTGTGGCCCACACGCAACCCCCCGGCCAGAGCCACTAAGCACGGCTAGCGCTCACCGTGTCGATGAGGCCATACGACACCGCCTCGTATGGGTTGAAGTACCGCGGCCGGGCGAAGTCCTGCTCGATCTGCTCCTCCGTCTTCTTGGTGCATGCCGCCAGGTACTTGGCCTGCGGTGCGTTTCATTGCGTGTGGGGGATTTTTTCGTCAGGCATTGCGTGTGGGATTTTCGTCAGGCAAGACAGACGGGACACAGTAAAGACGGGACAAGGGGCACGGCGCGTCAGCAGCAGCCAGCAGCAACGGCAAAGGCAACAGCAAAGGCAACGGCAACTTCACACACCACGGTCGCACACCAAGGGCTGTACGACCACGAACAGGCTCAGCTTAGCCACCGCAACGCACAGTATCGCCATTGCCCTGAGGATCTAGGTGACCGCTGGCTGTTGGCAAATCGTGTTGTGGCAGCCTCGGTAGAGCCGGCAGCGACCCTCCCTCCCACGAGGGTCCCTCAGCGGCCCTTCCCCCTCCAACCCGGAGGAGAGGATATGACAGCGGGCAGCGCGAAGGGACGGCACTGCGCCGTCCGCTTGGGGTCATCGCCTCCTCGAGTAAGTCGGGTTCCGTTCCCGCCAGTAACCATCCGCGTCCAAACCCCGCGACGCCTCCATAACTCGCGCAACCAGGCGTACCCAGGCCCCCGTCCACCCTGCACCAGCATCGACCACAACGGCTGGCGCTGCAACTCGTGCCAATGCCACCACCGCACGCCACCGCCCATCCCCGAGCTTCCTCTCAGTTCCCGCCCGCATGTGCAGCCGGGAAACCCCCGCCCGACACGTATGCGCTACTCCACCGCCACCATTCCCGCCGCCACCGCGCCTCCAAGCTCCCGTGCATCACCCAGCAGCCATACCACGCGGCCACCTATCGCTTGCGCCCTAAAGCTTCGTTTCACTGTCTGCCTTTGTCCCTGTCCCTGTTCCCCCTCATTCTACCTTTCCCCATCAAGGCACTTGCGCGCTGTTCGGAGCGGCAGGGCCAGGGGCGTGGCCCCCCGTCATCCACAGTGAAGTCTTAGCACTGGCGCGCAACCCCCCTTCCCTTCCCTCTGCCATACGCTAGCGCCCCAGCCCAAGGGGCCGGTGATCGGCCCCCTCGCATATGCCCCAGGGCGAAGGACCGGCCCTCAAACCCCTCCTCTCTGCCCCTCCAGGCCCGCCAGACCGCAAAGACATCCTACCCAGCTCCAGATCACGTCCAACCCGCCCGCGTCAACGCTGCCGTGCCCACGCCCGCCTTCGCCATGTGATTTTCTGAACGACATGCCGCGCGAGCCCCCTAACGGTGCTCGTTTGCACAATGGCGTCGCTCTAAAGTTCAAATCTGACATGCAGGCTGCACTGGAACGGTGGGTGAGACTGTCATGTGCAACCGTCAATACGGGTGCAGTAACTCTGTCAATGAGACGGCTACTCAGTGATTACCTGTCACCACTAGCTGTTAGGACGTGTTATTGTACTTGTCGTACTTCCCGGTTAGTCCCGTTAAGGCGTACATTGGCCTTCAAGTGCCAACTAACCGATTACCTTCGGGTTATAGCTTGTTCGCTTCCGCTTACGTGTGACGTTCCCCTACGTTACATGCCGCCTCCCACCTCCCCCGTCCGACCCGCTATACCACCCAGCAACCTGCCACCCGGACATCCCGCCCCGCTCCACTATATGCCCCCGCCCCCTCCCCTGTGCAGGTGCCCTCCTGCCGTCCCTCCTGCCCCGCCAGCTTCCGGATCCTGTCCGGGTCCAAAGGGGCTTTTTTCCGCCCCTCCTCAACACCCCTGCCACCCGCCCCCGTGCACAGCCACGTTTCTGCCTCACCATAGTCTGCGTCTTCTCGCGCGTGATTTTGCGGTAAATGTCAATGTCGGACGCCTGCATGCCGTTGAGCCGCTGCAGGGGCTGGCGCAGCATGATGGTGGCCGAGCGCAGGGCGGCACGCTTGCCCTGACCGGTGAGAAGTAGGGAAGGGGGGAGGGGGAGGACAGGATAGGTGGGTGTGGGTGAGCGCAAAGTGGTCGGAGGGCGAGGACAGAGGAGGAGGAGGAGGCTAGATTACGGTAGGATTGCGGGGAAGGGGGGAAGAGGGCGGAGGACCCCGCACGGGCAGGAGCCCCGGGAAAAGGGTGTGGGAGCAGCGTATATAGCGTAAGGACACGTTTTGGGGCCGCAGGGTCACCGGGACCGCTGCGCTGTCGCGCCGTCCCACAAACCCGCCCCCTGCAGCTGGCAGCCCCAAGCGGGATACCGAAGACAGCGCCGCCGCTACTCTGATTGTTGCTGCCACTGCTCCTCGCGCCGCTGCTCCTTCACCGGCGCGCCGGAGCATGCGCCTTTGCGGGCGCACGCAAGCCGTGTATGGCGCATATGTCCTCATCTGAGCAGGCAGTCACAGCCCGGCGCGCTGAGCGTCCAACGGCTCTGCCCGGGTGCCCAACAGCAGACGAGATCCAGATCCAAATGCAGATCCAAGCTCCCGGAGATGGGGCTCTGACTGGAGCTCGGCTTCAAGCCGCAGGTGTCTGCAGGTCGGGCTCGGAAGGGGCCAAGCCCGCCATCCCAGAGCCCGGATCGGCGCCGGAACCGTCATCAAGGAGGCGAAGGAGCTGGCAGCTGGCGACCAACGCCCAGCCGGCGGGCCCTTGCGAAGGTGAGTGCACCGCTGGTGCAGGAAGGTCAACCCGCTTGGTGGCGGCATGATCCTCCCCCACGGCGACCCACTTGCACGCGTGAGAAGCGAGGAGAGCGGTCGCATCTTGACAAGTAGGGGGGCTGCAGTTATAAGAGGATGCAATTTCCCCGCCGTCATCGCAACCGATGCCGCCCCCCCACCCTCACAGCGGAGGCGCGGCTTCCGTCCTGCGTTGCGGCAGTAACTCCGCCGTCCCTTCCCCCCTCCGCCCCCAAACCCCTCAGAAGCACGTTTCATATCTCCCCGTGCACCCAATCCCCAGTAATGCCTGCCCCCGTTGTGTCTGCCTACCGGGGACCCTGCGCTGAGCAGCAATGCCGCCTCTCCGAACGCGTTGCCGACGCAAAGCGTGTAAATGGGGCAGAACTTCTGCACGCCCTTCATCATATGGTACACGGCGATCGCCTCGTGCTCGTTCCCGAACTTGGTCGTGCTTTTCTGCACGGCCGGGAGCGCGCGGGAGCACGTTGACGAGGCGAAGCCAGGACACGGTGTGATGCCCCTGCCGACACCAGGACACAACCCTTTCGCACCGCGATGCCAGTCGAGTTGATGTAGAAGAAGATAGGATCCGGCGCTTCTTGAACCAGAACAATCAGCTGCGCTGTGAGCAGCTCAGCGACCGAGGAGTCGATAGGCATGCCCTGCGCAACCAAACCATCGCGGACCGGCGTTGACAACGCGTTGCACATCGCCCCTCAACAAGACAAGTGAAGTTGCTGACGCACCAGGTACATGATCCGCTCCGTAAAAAGGCGCGTAGCGAGGTCCGGTGGCGGCCCAGCCTCCTTCCACATCTTCTTCCTAAGATGCGCTAGTTTACGCTGCGAGCGCAATCAGCAAGAAAGTAATGTCTGCCATTTGTGGTGGCTACGGTCCTCCTCCCTTTGCTTGCTGTTCCCTCACCGCTTGGACAACGACGCTTCCTCGCCGCGAGCCATGAGATGGCCGCGCACACTGCGTCAAGCGCTGAGGCACCAACGTCTTGCCTACATATCCTGGGCAACGGCCCAGGCAGCCCGCCGGGCTGCCGGCCAGCCTCTGCATAACTTTTACTCCCTTGTCGCGGTCTTATCGAAGCATACAAGTTAGATTATGCAGATCTTTGACAATGGCTTTTTCATGCTAACCGATCAAGGGTGAGGGAGCTGCCTGGAAAGACTGACCGAGAGTAGCATCGAAACCAACCGCGACCTGTCGAGAGGCCAGGGCCCTGCGTTCTAACCCAGAAACCCATTCACATAATAAGGGAAAATCTTTACTATCCTGTCTTATTTACAAAAGGTATGATGCATATAGAATGCCGCTGCCTGGATCCAAGGGACTCTCCGTGGGCGTCCACCACGGTCCACCGGGCCTCCGGGCGGGGGGCCGTCCAACTGCGGATTGCCCGCCATAGGTCAGCAATCCCCACTGAGAATGAGCTGCCACAGGGATAGTCTGCACACCCTGCTAGGCATAGCGCTTTAACAGAAGCTTAGTCTCGAAGGAGCGAAGCGATCGTAGAGACTGAGCTAGGTTTGTTACGACGTCGTACAGCTGACCGAAGCTTTACCTTCGGTTCTCGCTGCGTTCAGGCATTCTGCCTTCACTTCTCGAGAGCACTCACATCGCTGTGAGTCATCTAGTTTCCCGCCCCGCCCGAGCCTCCCTGGCTCGCGCTCCCGCCCCCTTTTGTGCCGTGCAGGCCGCCCGCTGGAGTCTTTTCGTGGCGGCGCTTGGGCCCCTGGTGACGGCCCCGCGCCCGTGGTGGCTGGCGTGTGCTGGCGGAGCTCGCCGCTGGGTCGTGTGTGTGCGGTGCTTGAGGGATGTCGGTTGGACAGACGGCCGTGCTCGCGGACCGGGACCAGCCCTCCGCTCACGGGGCCGTGGGCGGCAAGGGGCCAGCCCTCCGCCGGGTGGGTGTTGGGTTTCGGGCTGACTTGTGTGTCGCTGGTTTCGTTGTGTTGTGCCGGCCGGGGCGGCGGTGGGGTTTTTTGGCCTTGTGGTGCCCCTGTTCCCGTTTTTCCCCGCCGCGTTTGTCCCGTGCCGGTTCTCGTTGCGGGAATCATAGGGGTTGCAGGCGTGCGCCTTTTGGCACTTGCTCGCGGTCGGGTTTCTCGGCCTGGTTGGCGGTGTTCGGTTGTCTGCGCCCGGAGCTTCTGGTTGGGTTGGGGGTTTGCCTCGGTTGCCGCGGCTCGTCTCGCTGCCCCCGGGCGGCCTGCTCGGCTGGCTGGCCGTCTCGTCTGTTTGCCCGCGCGCCGGTGGCGTCGGCCGCGCGCTTTTCACTTGCGCGCTCCGGGCTGGTGTTTGTTTTGGCGCTCCGCGCTTTGGCGCTCCGCGCTTTGTGCTGTGCTCTCGCTGCAGTGTAAAGGTCCTCGTCAATTGCCCCTTCCCCGTTGATCGGCGGGTCGCTTCCTCGTCAGCCGATGGCCGGCTTCACTATATAGCTGAGGGCAGCTACAAGGAACAAACCTCAGAAGTGGCACAAATGGTCGACCTGGACGACCTGCCCTGCGCCAGTCACTCCCGGAGACTGCATTTGGTTGCGGGGCAGCAGTAATGCACGGTTACGTCCAATCGCCAAAAAGCTTATCTCGGATTCCATGGGGGGGATTTTGCCAGGAAGAGCTGCAAGGAAAGATGCGCCCGGCCGCTTCCTGTCGCTGGGGCCTGAGGGCGTTCGTACCCGGTCGCACAGCGTACTCGGTGGTGCCGTACTCGAGCTTAACCGAACTCGACGCTGTCCTCTTGGGTTAAGAAATGGCGCACTTCATGCATGCATGCCCTCACTTGGGTGCGACTGCTGACTGTCGGTCCGTGTGGGTCCCGTAGGGACGTGAATGAACGGGTTCCCGCGTGGAAACAAGCGGGTGAAAAAGGGTCTTGGACCCCGAAATGATACTCGGCACGGGCATCCGAAGTGGAACGCGATGTGCATCCCCTGCCTGAGACAAACGGCCGGGCAAGCGCAGCGAGACGCCTCGGAACCCTCAAAACGCTTTCGCATTTGACAGTTCCCCGGCCACATCCTGCGGCCCAGGGGTCCATTGACCGACCTGCAAGTGGGATGTGTCCTCAGCGGCCTCTCGTCGCTCCACTTCCGATACATCGGTGATTGCGGTGATTACGACCCGTCAGGGCTTCAGGGTCTGCACATATAGAAGGGGCGAACCGCTCTCACCAACTCCTGCATCCCGTACGAGTCCGTACCTGAAGACTTGCCGCGAATACGCGTCCGGTCGTTCAATGTCACACACTTCCGCTCCGGAAGTTTTACTTCTGTTATGCAGGAGCGCCTTGGCAAATTTTACAATCAAGGTTCAGGTCTAAATATGAGATACGGAAGTCGCTGGAGCTTCGCCCGCGAACCGCGATGATAGCAGCGAGGCTCTAAGTTCCAGCAGTCGCAGACCATATAACCTACAAAGACAATTACTATTATAAGGGTGAAGCGGAGATGCATCGCGGACGCAGGCCGCAGCTCAGGAACCCGCATGCCGCGCTGCTGCTCGCGCAGCTCGCGGCGCGCATCCTGCAGCTGGAGTACAAGCCCCCCGTGACGATAGCGCTGGTGGCAGGCAAGTGGCTTCCTCTTGCCCACCCGGGCTTGCAGGCGCAGAAGTGCTCGGGTGTCTCGTCTGTCTCCCAAGCAGCTTCCAGTGTCGGATGATGGGGTAATGCACGACGGCACGAGAACCCCACCCCACCTGACGCCGCCAACCCCTTCGTCCCCGACCGTCCCTCCGCTTCCTCCCTACCGGCTTCTTGCCCGGCGCCCCCCTGGCCGCACATCGCAGTCAACGCCCTCCTCTTCTTCGTTGACCTTCGGGAGTTCTTGCCGCCCAAGGCGCTCCTACGGTTATTGGATGGCGCCCTGCAGCCGCGCCTCATCCTAGAGGTGAGTTGCCTCGAGGTCCAGCCAACAAATGGCCCCCTCTATCTCCCTCCCTGTGAACGCGTTTATCCTGGACTCTCGGCAGGGTGTGAGGGGAGGGGCGCAGCCTGGCTAGGTACGTTCAGGCTCCAGGCCCAGCCGCGAGAAGGATGCGAGGGGAAGGTGTTATATCTGGGAGGACATACCGGTATGGGTTTCAGCGCATCTGCCAAGCATACTTGCATACATATGGGCCAGCCGCAAATGCGCAGATTGACTGTTTTTATCTCTTAAACGCTCCCGGTGAAACGCCATTCCGTTCTGTGCACGAGTAAGTCGCGTTTGATGCGCCGCTGTTCGGCATTTGCCGCCATGCCGCCGCCCCCCCGCAGAGGGGAGAGTGGTGGCGGCTGTTGAGCTCCGCCTTCCTCCACCTGGACGAGGTACGGCGTGGGTGTACGACATCGGCCAACGGCCATCCATGTGTGCAGGCAGTACCTGTACGCAACTTACAATGTGCTTCCCTCTGAACCCGGCCCCCTCCGGCACCTGCCGCAGTGGCACCTGTACTACAACATGTCAAGTCTTCTGTGGAAGGTACGGCATGGTACGGCAAGGACACGCCGCAGCCGCGGCGGTGAGCCTCCGGAGCTTGCCCCCCGCCCCCCCGAGTGGGGGGCGCTCCCTCGTTGGGCATCACCGGGGCCCCCCATCCCGGGGAGTGGGGCCGGAATTCTGCCTGGGAGGGGTCAGGGAGTGATATGCTCCTTTATATAACAATGAGTCACTGCGGACGTTGTAGGGAGGGGCAAAAGTGGGGCAGCCGCATGCGAGTTTCAGCCCTGGATGAGGTCTCAACGCGCCCTCCTGATCCAGTCCATTCGAAATATACACACACACGGCGGCGGCGACGCGGCCGCGCGCTCGCTTTCTTTCAGCTGGCGATTTCAGGTAATCCTCAGGTAATATCCCAGGTAACTTCGTTGCGTTCCCTCGTCCCGGGCCGATTTCTTTTACCCCGCTGTCTGCTCCTTCCGGATGAGTACCGTTATGCGATGTCGGGTTCCTCCGCACGCGGCCCCCGCGGACAGTGGAGGGAGCTCCCCAGGCTCGGCGGGGACACCCCTGGGCGGCAGCGGCGGAATCGGAATCGGGATCGGAATCGGAATTAGAACGTATTCGCGTCCGCGGGCCCTCGTGCAGACATGCACGGCCCCGTAGGCCGAGGGGCGTCCCGGTTTGGGTTTCTAGTCGCGTTACGGCGTCCCGTGTTGGAGCTGGACCTTACCTGCGTGCGCCCAACCGCCCGCCCGCCCTCCCGCGGTTTTTCCCCGGCCCTCATCTTAAGCCCTCTAAACCCCCGGTCCGGCCACGGCCTTCCCGCATTCGGCGGCGGCTGGTGGCGGCGGTGATGGCGGTGGTGGCGACGGCTTCAGGGCGTGCAATTGGAGCGGCGGTACGGCACCAAACTATTCGCGGCGCTGGTTTCGGAGCTGCTCCTCCTGTCACAAGGATTGTACATCGTGTTAACCGTGCTGCTGTCGTCTCAGATTCCCGGTTACAGGTACGGCAAGTTGATGGCTGCAAGGCTGAGTTGGGTTGGAACATGCACGGGTTGGACCGGCGCACGGGCAGGCCGGGTCCCTGCCGGGCGGGCGGGGCGAGGCGGGCACGACATAGAGATATGCATACCATTATACGGTACAAACGTACAATGTGTGCATCACGAGGTGACGTAACCTGTGCATCTGGGCTTACGACCCTTCACAGCCCTTCACGGGCCTTCACAGACATACCGGTCCCGCACACCTCTGCTAGCCCAGCATGCGGCCTCCCTTCCCTTCCCTGTTCCCTCCGCCCAGCATACCCACACCCATGTGCGCCCAGTCCTACCTGGGCACTGTTTATCTCCGCCCCGCTCCGATTTGCTTTCTCACCAACCCCGTCCCGCCCTCCTTCGTCACCCTCCTCGCCAACCACCCATGACCGCGGTCAGGTACCTGTACAGGGACCTGCGGGTGGCGGGATTCTCGGATGTGCTCTTCGCCCTCAAGGTGAGGGGCTGTAAGTCAGGCGGGGTTGTATCGTCGAGGCGTGTGGGGGGAGGGGGTAGTGCTGGGGATGAGGATGGCGGTGAGGAGGGGTGCTGGGGGTATTGGATGTGTCATGGAAGGGCAGACAAGCCGGGCTTGGAAGGCAGCGGAAAGCGAGGCGGAGGTTGGGACCCCGGAGCCGGGGCGAGGAAGCGGGCTTCGCCGGTGCTCTTCAGCGCTGCGAAACACGAAAAGCTGAAACCCCAACACTTTCTCTCCGCGCTCCCCCCACGTGCAGGTGGTTCTGACGCGCCACTCCCCCGACTACAGCGACGTCATGGGGATCAGGGTGCCGACCAAGGTACGACAGGAGTGTGCCGTACGGCCGGTACGAGGGCATTGCGCACGGCCTCCTGCGGCTGAGGATCTAACCCGGCTCGCCTTCTATCGACCCCGGCAACCTTTGGCTCCTCGATGGCGGTCCCCGCATGTCCGCAACCCACCTCCTCCGCGGCCTCGCAAGTCGCACCCCACCCCAACCCACCGCGCCCCGGACCTCGCCCAGCCCCGTCGCTGCCTCGCCCCTTGTATACGGCATGCCTGCTGCAGTACGCTTGCTGGGCGGAGCTGTTCCTTGCCTCGTACCTGACACCGCACGTGTCCTTCCTGGGCCACCTGGCGGGTATCCTGGCGGGCCTGCTGCACGTGAGGGTGATTGAGCCGGCGGCGAGGAGCGCCCGAGGAGAGGTGGGTCCGCGGGGCTCGGTGGGTCGGTGGGTCGGGTTGGATCGGGAGCAAGAGCACACCAGAACATAACCGAACGCAAAAACGTTTGCTGGCCCCGGCAGCCGCAGACCGCACCATCATCAACAGCATCAACAACAGCAGTATCAACAACAGCAGCAACAACAGCAGCAACAACAGCAGCGATAACAGCAGCAACAACAGCAGCGATAACAGCAGCGGGTCTCGTGGGCCAGCTTTGCGGGGCGAGGCCGGGCGGTGCGTTTTGCATGTGCGTGTGCGTGTGTCCCCTCCCTCCCTCCCGGGGAGCTGGGGCCCGTAGAGGAGTGGGGGGTGTTGTCTTTGTCTTGGCTGGCGGGCGGCAGGGGGCGGCGAGGGAGGCTTTTGGGAGTGGCGGGTGGCGGGAGGAGGAGAGGGAGGCGGTGAAGAGGGAGGTTGGGTGGTGCTGGGCTCGGCCCGCCAGGGACGGAGGGGAAGGGGTCTCTGTGTGGTGGGCGAGAGCAGGCAGCGACCAAAGGTGTCTTTCTTTGTTTTGAGTTGGGCAGCTTCAGGGGGCCCTTACAGCCCCCAGGAGGAGACTGCCGTGTGGGCCAGGTGTCTCTGCGGTGGGTTGGCGAGGCTGCGAGGTAGTGGAGGCCGCCCCCGGGAGGTGTGTGTGCGTTGCTTGGTTAGGCGCCAGGTGTTCAGCCAGCCTTCGGGGCCCATGTCTCCATGTGTGTGTGTGTGTGTGTCTCTTGCGCTCTCAGGTGCACTGGCCGCGTCTTGATTCGAGTGGTGTGGCGGTCCAGTCCAGGCCACACCAGGCCCTCCGTGTCTTGCTGGCTGACTGTGTGGGTGTCCTTGGCCAGGGCCCAGGGGTTCAGCCCCGGGGTGGCTCCCCTTCGGGCCGGAGTCTGGACCGGGTAGACTCTTCCTTGTCTCGTCGCCTGGGTGGATGTTGGGGCGCCCTTTTTTAGCCCCTGCCCCCAGGGGTAGAGCGCCGGTGGAGGCGATTCGGCTCTCTTTTTGTTAGAGCTGCGAGCTCGTGCGAGAAGGCTGGCCAGGTGGGAGGCGATTTGTCTTTGAGGCCGAGCCTGTGGTTGAGAGACTGAGGCTTGTGGCGCCTCCTCTCGCGAGGTTTGCTTCTCGCAGCAACAACAGAGGCAGCAGCAGCAGCAACAACAGTAGCAGTGCGCTCCTTTGCCTCGTGTTTCTCCGCTTGCCTCTTTCGTCCGGCCCCCCTCTTCCCCGCCCTTGACCCGCTGCGCATTGCAAGTTGTGGTTGTTTCCTTAAAAATCCCTTCGCAGCGCTATATATCATGTACGGTAATAACCTCCGGTTTGGGCACTCAGGCTGCTTCGCAATTTGCGGCGCTCGCTTTCCTCCACCCCGGCCCCTTCAGTTAGCTTACCGTATTCGGACATTTTCTTTTACCCATTCCGCCCCTATCCGCACCCACACCCACCGGCTTGTTCCCCCTACCACCCCACCCCCGACCTCAGGCCCGCCGGTGGTACGTCCGCTGCGTCAACAGCCTCCGCAGACGGCAGATGCCCCGGGAGGGTGGCCGCAGGCTAGGTGGCGGCGGCGGCGCCGCTGTCGTCGGTGCCCGTACAGCTGCGGATCAGCAACCGGCGGCACGGGCGGGTCACGTCCTCGGCGGCAGCGGCGGCCGCGGCGGTGGTGGCACCGGCGGCGCCGGTGGTAGTGATAGCCGCAACGACGGTTACGGCTACAGCGGTGGCGACGGCGGTGGCGGCGGCGGCGGCGGCGGTGGTGGTTTCGGAGGATGGGATGCGGCTGGACTACGATCCAGGGATGGGATGGAGCAGCGGCGGCGGCATGTCAGGGCTGCCGACGATTCGGACGACGGCGATTCTGACGGCGATGGAGGAGGAGGAGGAGGAGGAGGAGGACGCACGGCCGGTGGTATGACACCCGAGGAGATGCGGCAGAGGCGGCTGGAGCGGCTGGAGAGGGCCCCGGGGGCGGTGGGTGGCGTGGCGGGCTGCGTGCACCGAGAGTGCCCGCCCGTGTTCTCGCGTGTTCGCCCGCTTGCATCGCCGCCTGCATCCGCAGTTCCCACGTCTGCACATCTGCACAGGCCGGGCGAATCACCGCGCCGAGCGACACGTGGGCGCAGGGCTCCCGCTGCTGCCCTCGGTCCCCCTGCCCCTGGTCCCGTCCGGCCGGGGGCGGGGCGGGCAGGGGCTGGTTGAGCTGTGCACGAACGGCGACTCAATCGGGCACTCCACTCCACATTACTCCACACCACTCCGCTGCTGTCTGGTCGCATGTCGTCGTCGTCGTCCTCACCGTTGTTTGTTTCGTCTCTTCATCGCTCTCGCACGTATTCGCGGGTACATGCAGGGACATGCCGCCTCAGCGGCCCTGGGGACTGGGGTTCGGGAGCGCGACACCCTGGGGTTGTGATAGAACGTGATGGGATGGGGTAGGCCTGGGCCCAGGGCGTACGGGGCTGCTTTTGGGGAGAAGGGGCTATCAACGATGCGACGCAGCGGAGGCGAGGTTGGGGAACGGACCCAGCGAGGGGCCCAATCCCCCCCCTTCCAACCTCGGGGGTAATAAAGAAGACCCCAGGAGTGGGCCTGTCATGCGCTGTGCGCGCGGTTGTTTCCTACACGAGCGCAACAAGAGCGCAGCACGCCCAGGGGGGCCCGGGGGGCGCGAAGGAGCCGGGAGGGGTGCTGATCATCGAGCCGAAAACAACAGGCTGGTAATGCGGGAAACACGTCAACGGGGGTTTTGGCGACTGTGCGGCGGGGGGCGGGGGGGAGGGGAGGACAGCGTGAATGTCTCGAAGACGCGCACCAGACGCCCCAAGCGCTGTTCGATTCCTGCGAACGTCGCTTTGTCACGAGATCATCCTCCCCTGCGCGCGGCAGTCCTCGGGAGTCTGTTCCTCAAGCCGATCCCCCAATCCTACACGGTCCTCCCTGCCAAATGCTACCCCTCGTTGCCGATTGCCGCCACCGCCGGCCCCCTCCTGCCCTCCTGGAACCCCCCCGGGACGCACGCAGGCCAGCGGACGGTACGGCACGGGAACGGGACGCCGTAACGGCGGCGAGCCACAGCAATCCGCAGCTGCCGACCCCTTCCAACCGCCAACTACCAACCGCCGATACTTCAACTGCGGGGGCACGCTTGGCGGCGGCGACGCGAGTGGCGGCGGGGGCGGTGGGGTTGGCGGGGCAGTGCAGGCCGTTAGTGCAGCAGGCGCAGGCACGGCGGCACCACGCCCGGGGCCGACACACACGGTAGCGGCTGTCAGCGGTTCGGGCGCCGATGATCAGTTGCGCGAAGGCATGGGGGGCGGCGGCGCCGCTGCCGCTGGCAGTTGGGCGGCGGGTACGGAAGCCCTCACGGATGAGGAGTTGCGGCGGCGGCGGCTGGAAAGGCTCGATAGGCCGCGGCGGGGTTAGCTCTTTCAGCTGGGTACCGGTACGATGTACCGCAGCGGGCCGGAGGGAGGTACGGTACAGCGAAACTGTAGCAGCGGGCCGTCTCAGCCCCGGGGAGCATGTAACAGTGACAGACCCTTTGGCGTTTGGCCCCGCAGGGACGTGGAGTCTGCCCGTGTGCGCCCTGTTTGCCGCCAGCGCACCGCAACACAACCGAAACTGTATAAGCTCACGATGCGCCCAGCGCGGGATGAAAACACCGGCATTCGGCGGCCACGTAATGCCCTCCGCCCTTGACAGAAGGGAAGCCCATCCAGTGCCTGAACTCGGGACATTAGGGCCGCCGGGACCGTCTCCCAACCGTCCGGCATAACCCCCAAGGTCGCAAACGACGCGACACGGGACCAGAAGTCGGCGTCTCTGTGTAGCGATGTATCGGTAGCTGCGGAAACGGTGTTAGGAAATGACGCGCACAAAGTCTTGGGCGTGTATGAACTTGTTTGGCTGTGTAGGCTTGCTAGTGAGAGCCATCCACAGGCACTAAGCAATACCGTACCCACGGTTTCTCTTTCAATCACTTCGTGAACGTTGTGGCACTGCCATTCGGAATGCCCAGGGGAAAGGGGTGTGGGGGGGGGATGGGGGGCGTCAGCCCCCCGCCCCCCACCAGCGGGTGGGAGGGGTTCTGGGGGGAGGGGGGCAGTAGCCCCTCTACCTCCAGCCTAGCCCAACGCCTCTGACACACGGAAACCTATTCATGCATGTGACGCATTGCAAGACATCGAACCAGATCTGCTCTCATATTACTGTACCAAACGTATTCATTGATGCATTGACACCAACATTACGGGCTCCAGAGGCTAAGGGCTATTAAGCTTTACAGCGTTTCGAGCGAATTGAATCGTCAGTCAGCCAGGCAGCCAGCCATGCAGCCACGGACAGGGGCAAACCTAGGGAGTTGCCTATCCACGTATGAGCCGGAGCTCGTGAACGGCGCCCTAGGTGTGTGTGTGTGTGGGGGGGGCCAGGGCGCTTCGTGCTGGGGCCCCGCCAAATCGACCATACACGATTACATTTATTTGTAACATAGCCTGCATCAGTGTTTTGGAATAAGACCCAAAACCATCCCTGGATCATTAACTGGACCCAGCCTGACCCAGTCCCGGATGACACATCCCCGCTGACTCATGGGGCCAACAAACAAACCCGCTAATAAGCAACGGAACGTCATGGTTCGTTGCTGATGGCATCCGCCGCAGTCCCTGCTGAAGAGCGCAAACAACAGTTTGATCACGTGTAGCCGTAGCGACGCCATGAAAGTTCGAGATAGTCATTAGTGCTTCATAACCGAGCGAGATGCCACTTCCTCACAATCAAAGAACAGCACATTCCTACTGCCGGTTGAAAACTATAAACGTGCCTGCCGCCTATCCATCATCCGGCAGTTGGGCACCGTCAGTGTGCAAGGTGATTTGTAAACACCCAACAACGCCAAACGCAAGCGCTATCGAAGTTCAACGATAGTCTGTGTGGTTGAGAATTCCCTCCAAGTAAATCACGGTACGTATGTGCACGCAGCCAAGACACCCCGTCCGATCCAAGTCCAAGAATGAATCAGTGACAGACATAAAAGTCACACAAGACGACAAGCGCACACGTTCGTTAATGCGTCACGTTTATATATTGGTAACACTCAGACGCCTAGATAACCGCGCAAAGACCGTTGTTGGTCGGGATGTTCGCACGTTTTAATGCACCAGGTTCACGCGTCAGTCAAAAAGCAACCCTCTCAGCAGTGTCTTTGCATCTCCATACTGCGTACATGCAAAAGACCAGTCTCTCAACTCAACATCGAGTCCCAAGCGCAACCGCGAACATGTGCACACAATGATGTGCACGAATGGCGGCTTATGGCTGGCCCAGGCAGACCCCGGATACCGGCTGCCGACCGGCGTTGAACGGAAACAGAAAAGAAAACGTCAATCCAGCATAGGAGTGATGAAACAGTCCATGCAAAAACAAAGTGTCATTGTCAAGTAGTCATTAGTAAAGAAGCAGGACCCAACTGCAGCAGCCAAGCACGCTCGCTCATACGATTGCGCGCGCCTGGACTCATATCCTGCTCTTCCCTCCCCGTGTAAGCCTCAACGCAAGGTGAGCGGGGGTCGTAACACAAGTATAGGCGTGAGACGGCCGCAAGGGGGCGTCATCCGGCAGACCCAACCGCGCAGACAAATAATTCCTCTCACGTGCACATACACACCTGGCGCCATCACAGCACAGCGCACAAACTCAGCACACAGAAACAAGACTAAACCAGGGATGCAGTGCTGCAATGCTGAGCAGAGACATGGTTCACAAAACACCGAGGTTTTGATTTTGACCCTCAACCCCGACATTCAGAGTGCAGGCCCCCCCATATTCCCTGATCAAGATGACCTGTCGCCAATCTACACCAGAAGGTGACATGGGTCAACTGACCACCCTCCCGCACGAGTTGTCGTAAGCGGTTGGCTGTCATAGCCAATGGGATGCCATAGCCAATGGGCTGTCATAGCCAATGGGCTCCCTCCCACGCGCCCCCCCAACCAAACAATACCCCAGACCCATCTGAACTCCACCCCCCGTAACCCCCCTCTTATTCCAGACGCCGCTCAAAGCGCATAACCCGCATACACGCTCAGCTCTCCCACTTTACCAGTCTTCATTCCATAGCTGCCGCGGTCGCAAGTACGGCCCGTACTCGCTGGGTTGCCGCGGGTACAGCACCCGGCCTACGAACCGCACGTCGGCGATCTGGGGAACGGGGCGGCGCGTGCCCGCCGGCGGCGCCCGCATGCGTATGCCGACGCCGCCGACCGCCCTCTCCCCAAAGAAGGCCGGCAGATGGGTCTGGTTGTATGTGCTGCCCGCTGGCGGTACGATCTGTAGCTCATCGGAGCGCGGCGGCTTGACGTAAGCGTCGATTCGGGAGGCACAGTCGGTGACGGCGCGGCGGCGCAGGCTCGTGTAGACGTCGGTAGTCTGGTTGACACTGTCGTACAGGCGCGTGACGTTAAGGCCGAGCTCCGGGATGGGCACAGCGGGCCAATCCAGCAGGAAAACCTTCCGGGGGGGAGGGGGCGATGGTGTGGATTGCGCAGTGGTGTTGCTGAGGTCAGGCTATTGTGGCAAGCGGGGGGCCTATCGTGTGGCGGAACATGGTACGGTATGGCGGAGGAAAGTGCGCAGGAGCGGTGTTGATGGGAGAGAGCAGAGAGGGTGCGACGATAATTGCGGTGGAGACTGTTGCCCGCTGCTCGCACCCAGTGCGCTCGCACCCAGCCGCCGCGTGTGGCGCCTTCCCCTGGGACACGACGGCAGCCATTCCCTGCCATTAGTGCCATATCCTCTAAGCATTCACGTATCGTAGCCCTAAGAACCCCCGATACCGTACCTCCTCCACTCCACGTGCCACCAGCTCCAGAATGACCACGCGTTTGAGCAGCATGGGCTCTCGGAAGTATAGCACCAGTGTGTTGCTGGGAAAGCCGGGCGCGTCGCTGGGGGGCAAAGGGGGCAGTGGGCGGAGGGCCACAGTGGTGGCTGTGAGCAGCGGACAATGATATACGGTAGCCCCTGTAGTGGCGTATTGCGAATGGAAACAAGGCTGCCCCCCGATCGGCGGACGCGGGGCCTCGCGACGGCGCAGTCGGGAATGGTTGGAGGATGCCCAAGGTGGCCCAGGCACACCTGCCATTGTACGGATTCCAGGCTCTCTTGCACATGCGGCACGGCGACTCCAGGTCGCATATCTGCTTCTCGCGCTCGACCTGCGGCGCCGCATTACGGTTTCGCCGTGTCTCAGTGGGCAGCGGGATGAGTGGTCGGGTTGCGGTAACTAGGCAAGGTCGATGCGCAAACGTAATACAGAAGAGGGCCCCCTAAACCCTTACGTAGACAGGCAGGATATTGCTTTGACTCACGAGCCAGAGGTTGCTGTTGTTGTAGTGGAGGTTGAGTTGGCTGCCGAAGTCGGCGTCGTCGTACCACACGACCGGTCTGTGCGTGGAGGACACGGCGGTCAGTCGTGGGGAGAGGACGATTGGTCTTCCGGGCCCCAGGGGTGGGAGCATCGTGTCGTTACGCGAAAGCATGCCCGACAGGCCCCGGCTCCGTGATAGCGCGGACTTCCGACACAGCACAGCCCCTCAAACGCTGCTGGCGCTCGGGCGTCCCGTTCACAGATACATGCCCAAGGGATGGATGGACAGATGGATAAATGGGTAGGAATAGTAACATGTAGGAAGACGGCCGCAGCGCGCGCACGCAGGGTCGCTCACCGGTTGCTGCCGCCTTGGACGCCTTGCGCGGGCATGTATCGGTACCACAGGAAGCGCTTCGAGGTGTCCTGCGGTGCGTTGCAGATTCAAGCAAGGTTATATTCACTGAGCCATTTACCGAGCGTAAGAGGTTGAATGGAACTATGCACTGTGTTGCAACTAAGACGGGCCGAGCGACGGAATCGCGAAGGAAAGGCCGAAACGAGCAGGCGTTCGAAAGGCGAGGAGGGCCTCGCGAGCGGCCGTTAAAGCGCAACGCGGTCGGCCGACGATGCAGCACAGATACTAACACAACAAATTAATCGCATTGCATATTTCAGTACTATGTTTATTACATGATACAGCGGGCAAGCGCAGCGCCCTTACGTTGGTGGGCTTCGGTGGCTGCGGGCGCCTGGGTGGGGCCAGCGGTGCGAGCGTCGGCGGGGACTGGGGAAAGGGCGTTGGCGGTGGCGGGTAGGACGGTACCGGTATGTAGGCGGGCGGGTAGCCGCCATAGCCGTAGGAACCGACGACGATGGCTGACATGTAGCGCCGTACGATTTCGGCGGTGTCCTCCGCGAGGCTTGCGACCGAGTCGATCACGGCATCCAGGCGCAGGGGGTAGTTCTCCATCAGAGAGGCGTCCGAGGGCGCCCTGAAGGAGCCTGTGGGCGCCACACAGGGATGAAATTGAAGGTGTGCCCAGGAGGAGAGATATTTCAAGCGATGGATGTGCGGACTTCTCAGCACTAGCATCGTTGTTGCCGCGCTAGGAAGTGATCCATGAGCAAGGCGGAGATCGACAAGCGGCGCGTCGTGTTTGTCGGCTGGTTCGCGTATCGATATTTGAACCCCCCCCCACCCCATGCGTAAAAGCTGTTTCAGCTGTTCCTCAGCAAGGTAACAGGTCAACATTGCAGGATCGGGTTCGCCTCGCTCCCTTCGCTACGGTGTCTTCTACATTACCACCAATCTGCTGTGCCGCGTCCGCGATGCAGCGTACGGCATCGTACCTTTGTGGAAGGCGGTTATGACACGGTCCAGCATGGCGCCCCAGCCCTCCTGCGGACCGGCCTGCCAGCTGTAACCCAGCCACAGCACGGCGCCGGGAGTGCCGACGCGGGAAAAGGCCTGGGAGGGGGGAGAGAGGCGGGGAGGGAAAGGTACGCGTTGGCAACGCTGTGGGTTTAGATGCAAGGCTGTTGCGATCCTCTAAGCACAAGAAACAGAGGGCGTCCACCCGGACAAATCTTTCCGGATGTACGGTGACGCGACGCGCACAAGATGCAGTCGGGCACCTGCTTAGTTGGGCTGTTGTTTGACACCTGGAGAGCTGATCCAGTCGTACAGCCGCAGCGCGAAAACCGCCGCCGAGTCCGCCCCCTCACCTGCGCTACGGTCTTCATGGGGTCTCCACCAACGGTGTACAGCGGGTACGACACAGCGTCAGCGTCCTCGTGCTTGCACCAGGAGTGGACCTGCAGAGAACGCCGGGGGCCAAGGATAACTTTCCTCATAAACCTTTAGCAATCTACCACTTGCGTCGCGAACAAAAACAGTTGTGTCGCGTCGGGTGGTGTTGGTTGCAGGCCGTTGGAGGGAAGCTTTGTGACAATGGTTGGCTGCTGCGCGTAGGGCTTTCCCAGCTTGAGAGGTTCTTCAAGCTAATGCAACGCTTACAACAGTCTCAATATAGAAACTTTGGGCGCGCGCTTATCGTCTCCGGGCAGCACATTATCCACGGAGGTTCGACGCACTGTACCGAAAACCGAAACCGCCAACTGACCTGCACCAGGCGGGCATCCTCCAGGCGGGGCGGCCAGGCCAGGTCCAGGAACTCGCGAGCTTGGGAGGTGAGGGCGCCTTCGCCGAGGGTGCGGCGCGAGTTGTCGGTGAGCGCCTCGCAATGCTGCCAGTCGCCCTGGTAGCCCAGAATTTCGGCGATCAGGCCTTGCGTGGCCTCAGGTCGCCGAGAAGAATCGTGGACTATGACCAGGCCGCCAGATTGTAAAAGCTGCCGCAACATGTTCGTATCTTCAACATCGGAATAAAGGCTGTCACCAGTAATCGGCGGGATGACGAAGGCCCTTGTCGCGGGTTGAATCGGAACACCCGCGGCGCGGCCGGCGAAGCGCACGACTTTAAAATTTAGCCGATTGACTTGATGCTCCAAGTTGAGCGGACCTTTAGAGTCCCAGAAGGAATCGAGGACGCCCGAGGTTGGCGTGGAGTAGATGGACACCGTAGCCCTGTCAAGGAGAGCCCGCCGTTGACCCAGCACTCCGGGCGCCGCTGCGGCTCCAATACAGCTGATGATAATGAGAGTTGCTTGAAGCAACTGCTGAATAATAGATGGCTGCATGTCGAGATGTCTGCTCTGCGCCGGCTGGAGCGTCGGGCCGCAAACCCGTAACTGATTGTCGAACAGTTTGGGGGCGCGCTTCGTTGTAATGATCACCAAATCTTACTTTTGTACACTATGTAGTCTAAGGCGCAAGTCAGAATATGTCCAGTACGTCGAGGTAACCGTCTTCACCCCCTACTGCGCTAGCGCCTGTCGCACCGGCGCACAGCTTTCAGTCACCGAACTAGGCCTGTAGGATTCCGGACGATATGAATGTTTGTAGGACGATGTGTATTTGCGTATGTGTGTATGTGTGAATGCAATGGAAGAATGCGGGGCAGTCTATGTCTGTCTATGTACACGGCCTGGGAGATGAGCCACCTTATGGCGTTGACTAAGAATTCTACTATGTAAAAATTTTATTATATTCAAAGAGGTGTGAAGTACTGAGGAGATCAGAGCCCGACTCCGTGACAACACCATCTGTCTTCACGGTCATCGAATTACGAATGGGACGATCAACGGCCACTTGAAAATTTTGAATTATCACACCTTTATATTTTCGTCTGCTGTCGATATGTCTATTATTTTTCATAATGAAGACACTGCCATGCTGATAATCATCATATTACTCTTATTCGCTGTGGCCGGCGCTCTGCAGTGTTATAGGCACTTCACAGCCCGTCACAACAGATACGCCGGTCGCGTCAAACACATATTCCTTCAGCGTATAGAGTTGCTTCATCATGCTGATTGCACGTGCATGGTCTGTGTATATTTGCCACAGAGCGTATTCTGTAACAGAAACGCGCTCGGGGCTCGATAGAACCCTACAGTATAGAGCTAGAACTGGAAATTCTTACCATGAAGCCGCTCTGTTGTATCCTTTTACAACATCATCCTCACTTACCGCAGGTGTTTTTTCATGCATCCGTTATTACGCATATGGCAACACGCCAGTCAACGAAGCGTTGACAGGCGTTGACCGTTGACCCTCTTTCATTTGCATTTGGGAATGCGATAGGCTCCTTAAGTTACGTGTTTTTGAGGAAATGTCTAGTAATGCTACTTTCCTGTCGTCGTCGGCAAGAAAATATTCACTGCCTGCAAGACTTGAGAAGTCCCTGCTTATGAAGAATGCCCTACAACAACTACCGGTAATTAGATTGCAATTTCAGGAGGTGAATGCGCTAACTCGGTGCACGTCATGTCAAGTTCAAGTCGATGCGCATCTTCCGCCGTTGCGGCCCCGGGAACGTGAATTGGGTTAGGAACAAGCGCATGCAATAACCTCGTCACGGGCTCATCGCAGCGGCTTCTGACGTTCTGAGGCCTTCACGCCAGTTGTTAACTTCGATGCGACGGCGCGTAGCGACCGGAGCCTCTAGGCCTAGTCCTGTGCGACAGTCGTACAACCGCAATCGGGTGGCGAGTACATTACGCTTCAGCTTTTGTTGCTGCTAGTGACCCCGCCCACCTCCCTCGTAGCCTCGACAGGCACTCCCTCCCTCTTGCGTTTGCCCCTTCCGACACCTCCACGCTCTGCTCGGCCAGCGGCGGGCCGCCCGCGGGCGCCGGCTGAGGACCCGCTCCGCCGGCTGCCGGTGGGCTGACGAGGGGGATTTCCTAGGGAGGGACCGTGTGTATGTGTGTGGGGGGGGTGTTCCGGTGGTTGGGGTTGGGGGGGTTCGTGTCGCCGCCAGGGTGACGTCCCTGGTCAGGCCTGGGGTTGGCTGTTAGGCCGTTGTGTACAGTCGGGAAGGCCCGTCGCCAGGTGCGGCTGGCGTCGGCCCTTGGGTGGTGCCCCGCTGGTGTGTCGCGCCGCGTGGGATTTTGGGGTCGGCCGCGCGGTTGGGTCTGAGGGCGGTGCGGAGCGCCGCAGGCGCGCGACCGGTGTGTAGGGCTTCTTGGCTATGTTCTGCAGCAGTGTAAGGACCCGCGGCAGCCGGTCCCCGCTCCTCTCCTTTCCGCTCATTCATGGCACGGTCAGCATCATTCCAGTCCCTACAGAGCCGTGAAATCAGATGTCAGGGGAGACAGGTGCACAGAACCATGAAGTTGGAGCGCCCCAGTGGCTTACGGCGTGTGCATCTGCGCGGCCGGACATTGTCCTGGATTTTCGAGCAAGCACAGCGCCCTTGCCGAGTACTGTTACGCAGACACGGGCTTGTGCTTGCCGTGCAATGAAGGGGCCTGGACATGCCCTTAGGCAGCATGAAGGGCCCCGCGTTTTATTGCGGCGTCGAACCGGAACGCGTGTCGTGACGAGGAGCGCAATGAGAGCGTTATAAGTTGTACACCAACTGCCTGCGCGATCTGGGGGTGCGAATACAGTACACGCTCGCGTAAGATTATGGAGAAAATGATTATGGTTTCTATCAAATGATAGCGTTTGTGCATGAGCACGCATTGCAAGGATAGTATCATGTTACAGTCTTGACCGTTTGCCCACCATTCGTCCGTTCGACGGCGCCTTACGACGCCCATCCCCCCATTCCGGCCCACCCTCTGCGAAGTGCGTAAAAACCGCCCCCCATACAAATTCCTACAAGCCACAGTGGGCGGTTTGTAAATTCCGGTCTCCCTGATATGACATGTTACTCCTCGTATAACAGTGATATTTGAGATTGTCATGCTGGCCCCTGGCGATGCGGGCGCCCCGCGGACTCCGTGGGGGTTCATCGGCATTTTTCGCTGTTCGCCTGGACAAACCTTGTGCTGGCGTGGTCGGCAAGTGATTTCTTTTGACATTTTATTAAGCCCTGGGATCGCTCTCGGCCTTTTGGGTTTTGAATGATTTGGTTTACGGTGCCGGGTATCCAGCCAGCACCGGTGCATACCGCACCTGGCACTGTCGCGGCCGAGGCCAGAAGTAGGCACTTGGCGTGGCTGTTGTTGACTGGGTGTTACACTGTGGGCGACTCAGCCTGAGAATGGGCGAGCGCCGGGAGCCCTGAACCGGCCGAAACACAGCGCAGGGGCGCGCGCACGGCAGCAAACCGCGTCCCACCACACCAGCTGGACAGCCTGATCGCATGCTCTCGCGGCTATAGAGCACAGATTATAAAAGCGCATCCACCGGCGCTCTACCCCTGGGGCAGGGGCTGAAAAAGGGCGCCCCATCATCCACCCAGGTGACCAGACAAGGAAGAGCCTACCCGGTCCAGACTACGGCCCGAAGGGGAGCCACCCCGGGGCTGAACCCCTGGGCCCTGGCCATGGACACCCCCGCAGTCAGCAAGCAAGACACGGAGGGCCTGGTGTGGCCTGGCCTGGACCGCCACACCACTCGAATCAAGACGCGGCCAGTGCACCTGAGAGCGCAAGAGACACACACACACATAGGTCCCCGAAGGCTGGCTGAACACCTGGCGCCTAACCAAGCAACGCACACACCCACACACACATCACCACCACCACCCCTCCTCCCCCACGCCGCCGCATCCGCTGCCGCCACCCCTCCGTCCCCCTCCTCCTGCGTCAGCGAGTTGCCTGCTGGGGCGTTGAGCATGGGTCCCCCCTGCTTTACCACACACCCCGCCCGGGCGAAGAAGTCGGTGATGGCCCGCCGGCGGGGTCTCTGCCGATGGTACTGCGCCGCTGCTGATGCTGCTGTCCAGCCCCCGCTGCTGCCCCCACCCGCCCCGGGTTGCCGCTCGAAGGTAGCACCTGCCGACTTCCATGGCATACAGCGCCGCTAGGGCGATCAGGGTCTCAGGGGTCCTGCTCACACCCGTGCGGAGGTTGAGCTTTGGCGAGCCCCCGCCGCTGCCGGGTGGTGGTGGCCCCAGTTGCTGCCTGCGGGGGCGCCAGGTGCCGCTCGGTGTGCTCCAGTTCGGCCCGCGCGACTGGGCATTGCCAGTAGCGGTGCAGGCGCGGGGTGCAGGGTCTGCTGGCGGCGCCCCCATAGCCCCAATAGCCCCGCACGGCTCAGTGGGTACCCGGGCCAGGTGCGTGTTGCCGGGCGGGCAGGGGCACGCCGTCCACCACAAGGCGCCACACTGTCTCCTTGTTGTCGTTCTCCCAGTGCAACCCCGTGTTACTATGGTGGGCTCTAGACCCTCGCAAGTGTACAGCCAGCGGGCCATCTTTTTGGTGTGCGCTTGCAGGGACGTCTCCTCGCGTCCTCAAGTAGTAGTAGTAGTAGTAGTACCGGTAGTACTTGTTACAGTGGGCTCCAGGGCCCCGGAGGAGTAGAGCCGGCGGCCTGGCATGGATGGTTCCGATGAGGTCAGATGTCGCCGACGGAACAACTAGGTAGCGAGCTTGCCCTGCGCGAACAGCGACGCTTCGTTCGCATTCACCCGCTGGGGAAGCCGCCGGGCAACACCGGCCCCGTGCAAGCCCCCCGTGGTGTATGGGGCGCCAGCACAATGCCCGACAGCTCCGAGCTCCGAGCCCATCCGACACACGCTACGGAACCCCGACTCAATGCGTGCCTCCTGTTCGAATCGAATGACCGCGTCCAAGCCCGTCCTGAACATTCTGAACATCGGCGAGTAGGCGTGAGGGATGCCAGCGTACTTGATTGCTGTGCAGGGGCTGGAGCTTGGTGCATACCGTACAGCATTTAGGCGCAGAGGCGGGTCGGTAGGTCGACGCAGCACGTGGCAACAGGCAGGCAGCCGGGCCCGGGCGCTCGGGCGGGGCGGGGCTCGGCGCACCGAACAATGGAGTGTGCCCGGCGACCCGTGCGGTGTGGGCAGTTGACGGTCCGGGCTATGCTGTGCACGCGTTACGAATCAACCGTTTACTGTGGGCCTGAACAGGATCACTGACGCAGACCGCACCAGACACGGCTGCGGCCGAAGCCCAAACCGTGGGAAGTGGGCCCAAGCAAGGAGAGACTCAACCCTGAACAGCCAAAAACTAAGGGGCAAAGCCCGGAGGAGCCCGTCATCGTGACAAGGCGCAAGAGAGGGCAAGTGCACAGCACGGCGCGCGCGGGGGTGGGCAAGGTCCCGATCTCAACTGGGTGGACGGTGAGGGACGGTGGAGGATACGTACCCCTGGGATTCCCCCAAACAAGTAAGCTAACCTTTGGCGTGGGGTGCAACGATGTCCTGTTCGCTCCATGCCTGTCCGCCGTGCCCTAACGCTGCATCGACATGTGTGGTTCGCAGGACACGGTTCCCACCCCGGGCCCCGGCCCTCGCAGAAAGCGCAGAATATTTGTGCGGCGCTCCTCCGGACACGCCGACAAACCCTAAAACCCTAAACCACACTGAACACAGTCGAGCGGCCTGGGAGCGAGCACGCGGCCCTGGCCCGGTCTTCCCCAAACTGGAAGCCCATCACACGCCCGATAGCGGCAGGAGTGGTTTAGGCAGGCATGGACTCTGATTTCAGGAGCAGTCATGTAATCTGCAAGGCCTTGCGTACGAGTCTGTCTGCCTTGCGTACGAGTCTGTCTGAGGGGCTGGAGCCTGGCCTGGGGGTGCAATGGGGGTGCTTTCGGGCATTCGAAGCTCTCGGGAGGCGCTAGTACTTCCCTGTACGTAATACTGATAGCAACGAGGCACAGACCAATTTGCGATTCAGATGACGCTCATGGCATGGTGTGCATCAGAAGCTTTGGGAGAGTGAACGTGTATGCTGTGTGTAGATGCGCGGCACGCACGTGGGCTGTCCACGACTAGGCACGGCTAGGCGGGCTGTCAGGGAACCCAAAAATATCGACCGTTTTCTTGTAACTCAAAGATAAGCGCGAATAGATAAATTCGAATTAAATACTGCACGCAAGCTGGAATAAAACGTGAGTAAGTCAATTTACGTGCCCTTCCTCCGTCGGTCGGCTCAGCGAAGTTTCGCCAGCGGTTCGCAAAGCCTAGCTAGTCCATGTGAATCTAGCCGGGATGCCTACCTTTCCAACTCGTTTCAGCGGTATTATATATTAATTAGTATATAATTTATTGGGTTCCTAGATTGGGTCATGCCAACTTCCGCGAAGGAGCGGACTGTGTCAGTCTGTGGGGTGCTCGGCAGTAGCAATGTTGGTAGTGACCGTTGATTTACTATTCGGAAGCAGGAGCTTATTGCACTCGAGCGGTATCGCACCTTCCTAATGTTTCTGCGAATCATGGAGTCAAATATATAAAAGGACCGGGGCAGACGTCTTGTCGCAGACTACTGCGGCTCCGAGTTGTTGCATATCAACATTACAGGACGCACAAGTGCTCGACTCATGACAATGTTTCACAAGATATATGTATTGTATCTCACGTTTGTCAGCATCTTGGCACTCCTCGCTGCCGGGTCGCTGGGCGAGTCATCAGACTCAAAGCCAACGGTAGCAGTCTACCACTCCAGCACCTCGGGCGTCCTCGACCCCTTCTGGGATCCCAAAGGACCTCTTAGCCTGCAACTCCAGCTGCGACGAGTCGGTGCCAATGTCGCCACCGTCGCGGGAGGTCCGATGGATTTCCGAATCAGCAGCGGTGCCCGGCCTGCGGCCTTCATCATTCCACCCTCCAGCGGCGACGCCCTGTACAGCGACGCCGAAGATATGCGCCAGCTGACGGCGTATGTCGAGTCCGGAGGCCTGGTCGTTGTTCACGATTCCGCGCGGCATCCTGACGCGGCGCAAAACCTGGTCGCGAGCATCCTCGGCTATCAGGGCAGCTGGCATAAGTGTGCTCTGGTGACCGACAATGCGCGAGACGCGATCGGCAACGCGTCCGTGAGCAACTACGCGGAGCGCTTCCTGTCCGTGCCATGGCCATCTCATCTCGAGGACGCGCGCCAGATGCAGGTCGGTTTTCGCTGGTCGCGGGCGCAATTATTCCGCCCGCAATTACCTGCGCACACCTAGCGATTTGTACCTGCACAGTGTAACGCATTCGCGTCTTCGAAAGAGGCATTCGCCTTCGGGATAGGACGGGGCAGCTTGACAGAGCACCGGGGGGCCAACGGTCCGCCGCTCCGGCAGACCGACTCAAATCGGGGCAGCACGGCGCAACCTGAAAGCTGGTAACGCAACCCCAAGTCTTGACAGATGTGGTCCGAATGCTGTTGTCGTGCATAGCTTCCTCGGCCCGCCCTGGCGCTTGCAAGCATCCCACCGCATGCGCTCGACCGCTCCGCTGCCACTGCCCCTCCGCTCACGTAGCTGAAAATCCTGGTCGGTTCGTTCGCTGACACCGCTGCTGCCGAACCCAAACCCGCACGCCCCCGTTCCCCGCCGCAGGTCCACTCCTGGTGCAGGCACGAGGACGCTGACGCTGTGTCGTACCCGCTGTACACCGTTGGTGGAGACCCCATGAAGACCGTCGCGCAGGTGAGGGCGTATGAGTGTGCCTGCGTGCGTGTGTGTTTTGGGAAGGTGGGGCGAAACCCGGGGGGGGGGGTTGAACGGTGGGAACCGTTGCGGTAGCGGTGGCAGTTGTAAGGCTCAATGATCCTGGATGGGCAGACCTACAGCCAACAGACCACTACTCGACCAACTGCCCGGTATCAGCTCACACGCCCCACAGCCTAATGCGTGGATATGCCCTGCCGTGCGCTTTCTCCTCGTGCTGCGCTATGGCCGCGTAAATGCATCACTGTCTCGTCTCAGTCGCTTCGTGCACGTGTCAGTCGAGGCACTTCCCAGCCCCCAGCGCTGGGCGAATCACGCCCCCACCTTTCCCGCCCCGCCTCCCTCCCCCCCAAGGCCTTTTCCCGCGTCGGCACTCCCGGCGCCGTGCTGTGGCTGGGTTACAGCTGGCAGGCCGGTCCGCAGGAGGGCTGGGGCGCCATGCTGGACCGTGTCATAACCGCCTTCCACAAAGGTACGATGTCGTACGCTGCATCGCGGACACGGCACCATTGCCGTACCGACCGCATTTGTCATTCCGTACAGCAACACCGCATTTGTCGTGTTCCATACAGCAACACCAATTACACGTTTCCTTTCCGGCTGAGCCCGACTCCAAGTTTGACTTCAAGAGTTCAGACGCTGGCTTCTATGGACCGGGTGACAATCATGGCCCCTTCACGGCCAATCGACTCCTCACGCCCACCGCCCATCGCTACGGTGAAATACCGTATCACCGTGCATCTCGACCCACCCACTGCGATGCCTGCAGGCAAGTACCAGCCGCCGGCGGACCCCTCCTTCATGGACTTCTACCCCCTCAGACTCAACACGGCGGCGGTGGCGGACGCCGTCGCGGCCCTCTTCGACGAAACCTCCGAGGCCATCCGACGCCTTCTGTACGACACCGTACCATCACACGGCTTTGCCGGCGGCTACTACTCGCCCGGCGGCGGCGTCTTTGGCGGCTATGGCGGCGACTTTGCACCACCACCACCACCACCACCGCCAACGCCCGCACAGCCGACATCTCCAGCCCCGACACCACCGCAGGCGCCCTCTCCTTTCCCGGCCAACCCAGCAGCGACCCCGCCTCCCCAGCCCCACCTGTCACCCTCTCCCGCTGCCCGACCCCCCGCCCCGCTCCCTCGGGCACCCTCGCCAGCCTCGCGCCGATCTCCTCCCCCTTCCCCGGTAAGCCTGTCTCCTGCCTGTCTAAAACTGACAGCTGGGTTGCGTCCACAGCTGTCCTTGATCCCGCGCCTTTGGGCCAGGGGGCCGCTCCACACCTGTGGACGACCTGAGTGCGACTGAGTCCTCCCTCCGTGGGGTGGGCACGTGGGCTGCTCCAGGACACCGCAACGGTCCTGAGGACGTAGGAAGCTACCCTAGCCCTGGGAATGACCACCAACTTGTCCGAATGCCAGGCTGACGTGTACCCAGTCCCGACTGCCTATCTGTGTTTACCGTATAGAGCTACTCGGGTTACGTTTGTAGAGGCGTATGTACGGAAGGGTGAAGCAACGCTGCCCTCCCGCCCCATCCCTCACAGGCGCCTTCACCTCGGCCTGCACCCCTTCGGGGCTCCCGCCCGCCGCCACGGTCGCCACGTCAGCCGCCACCGTCGCGCCCGCCACCACGGATGCCCCGGCCCTTCCCACCGCCGCCGCGCATGCTCCGGCCGTCACCGCTGCCTCCGCGCATGCCATCACCGCCGCCGGCGCCGCCACACACGCCCTCACCTTCGCCGCCGCCGCGGGCGCCGAGGTCGCCAGCCCCGCCACGACCCCCGCCGCCATCTCGCCCGCCGCCGCGTATGCCGCCGCCGCCACACACGCCCTCACCTTCACCGCCGCCGCGGGCGCCGAGGTCGCCAGCCCCGCCACGACCCCCGCCGCCATCTCGCCCGCCGCCACGCACGCCGCCGCCGCCACGAACGCCCTCGCCTTCACTGCCGCCGCCGCGGGCGCCGAGGTCGCCAGCCCCGCCACGACCCCCGCCGCCATCTCGCCCGCCGCCGCGTATGCCGCCGCCGCCACACACGCCCTCACCTTCGCCGCCGCCGCCGCGGCCGCCGAGGTTGCCAGCCCCGCCACGGCCCCCGCCACGTCGGAACCGGCGCTTGGCCCACCTTTGAGGCTTCAGACCCCACCTCCTCCTCTGATGGGAAGATGGCCTCCCTCCTGAAGCGCCTGTTTCCCCATTGATTGCTGCAGCTAGGTGGATGTGGCGTCCCAACACTCGAAATCAAGAACAAACTGAGAACCCAACCATGCCCCGACGGCAGTGCGGTAATAGACTCTCCTGGCGTCCGCGAGGGTCTCGATCGGCTGCGTATCCGAACGGACGGCGTCCTGCAGGCGACACAGGGCCCAGCGCGCCCTGGGACGCTGGGAGCGATTAGGATTTGGTAGTAGGAGTGGCAGCTGTAGTGGGCTCCCGAAATAGGCAGTGCTAGCACGCACGGAGGGCTTAGCAGTGGGGTAGTTGGCAGTAGCAAAGAAGTAGGCGGTTATGAGGGACTGTGCAGTCCCGTGCGTGCATTAAGCTCTTATCCTAGAGGGCTGCCGGGTTTGTGAATGTGAAGGTGTCGTGTCCATCGCGGGAAGCACAGCAGCTGCGGCTCCCTGTGCCCGCAGCACCCTTGTTCTTGTTGTTGTTGATTGTTGATGACGTGATGAGGATTATTGCTGGCGACGACACTCAACTGTGAGAGTGGCGTCTGAAAGAGCGCGTGTATGTGACGTTTGGCACGTTTTGCGCATGTGCGTGTGGCCGTCACCTCAATGACCTTGCATCCTGCCTGGGGGGGCTGGACTCCATTCAAGTCCTCGCGCTTTACGGCGGGGCCAGCTGACGGGCAACGAGCTGTCGGGTGTCGTATCTTCCGATGTGTTGCGGTGGAGGCCCATCATCCCGCCGGTGCCGGGCCCCCGGGCCCATCATCCCCCCTGGGCTGTGTTGCGCTCTTACTGCGGGAGGCGCTCTTACTTTGCCCCGCCAGGGCTGGCGTCTCAGAGGTGAGTGTCACCTTGGCAGCGCTTATTGTGATGGTGGGTTTAATGATGGGGAAAGGATTTATTTAATCGCCCGTCTGTGGCAGGAAACGGATCAGGTGTTGGGCGGATTGGAAGAGGGACAGAGACGGAGAGAGCGAAAGAGAGAGAGAGGGACAGAGCATTTGACCAGGACGATTCCTTGTGCGGTGGCCGGCGCGATTGGGTTCGTGTCCGCCGCCTGGTGCTATGTGAGGTTTTGACTCTGTGGAGTGGCAACTGCATTTGAGAAAAAGGGGCATTTTACGGCTTCTGCTGCTGCGCACATGCGCACGCGCACTCAACGCCTTTGCGTTGACTAGGTGAGAAACGGGCGGCGCTGCGGGCTCAAATCGCCTGGCTTCTGCTGCTGCTGATGAGTGCTGCGTCGCATCGCATCGGTGCAATTGTGTGTTGGAGGCTTGAGGGAAGGTCAGCCGTGCGTGTGAGCGTGTGTGGAGTGAGGTTGCCTGTTATTCTTTGTGCGCATGTGTGTGGCTAGGGGAGGGGGGCTGTGATCGCCTTCGTCCAGGCGCAAGGGGGCGGTGCACTGCGAATTGCCGCATTGGCATTCTTTCACAACATCGAGTATTTGTATCGAAAGCTTCTCTTTCAGCTGTGCTGTGCGATGACGGCTGTGGTTGCGGAAATGGCCGTTGGTGGCGCTGTTGTGTTGGCGGTTGGTGGTTGTAGCGCATCCGGCTGTGCCGTGCGGCCGCTTGGCAGTACCAGGCTGATCCCATCCCAGCCGCAGGCCACTCAGTTTGCCGGTCGCCGAGCCCCTTCACGCCTTCAGTTCAGGTAGATTTACATTTTAGACGCCGCCCGTCGGTGCTGATTCTCATGCGTTTTTTGGGGTGTCGCGTGTGCACATACCCCCCGCCCCTCCCCCCCCCACACACGGAAGCCATTCTTTTGTCGCACTACAGTGTGATTACTTAACTCGGTAACGGTTTATTAGATTGCCTAACTAGTCCAACGAACGAACTGACTAATGACGCCTTGGCGCTAACACGGCCCGGCCTTCGCCGGCCGGATCCCATACCGCCTGCGGTCACAATCGCTGCTGTCGCATTTCGTGTGTGCCGTACTCGCAGATGGCGGGGGCTGGGTGTGTAGGTACGGCAGACGGGACGGTAGAGGAAGAGAAGTCCGGAGGAGGGAGGGTGTAGTACAGTATGGTACAGATTCGGTGCGGCAAAGTTGTGCGTCATTGCCGTACGGGGGCCGCCTCTACGGCTGAAAGGAGTACCGTGTTTTGGCGAGCCGACCAAATGGCCGCTTCCCCCCGTGTCGCTCTGTCCGGCGGGATCGCGGCGGCCCCCTGCGGTGTGCCTGCCTCTGAAGGGTACCGGGAATGCTTCCTGTGCGGCTGCGAAGGAGGCCGACGGAGGGGCCATTGCCACGCCACCTGTAAGACGGAAAAGGCCTCTACCCCCGCTCCCCGTTACCGTTCACGGGCGCCGGCCTATACGTGGATAACCCCCCAAGCAATTCACGCAGCCCCAATGCCCGATGCTCCTCAGCACACACACACACACCCTTTGGCCTGTCTGGCCCGCACCAGGGTTTCACTGGGGCCGGGCGTTGTCCCGCAGCAGCCGCGCTTGGATTACAAGAGTACAAGTCCGTTCGAATTGGTTGCACGCTCGTACTCGCCACACTTGGACCGCGACCGCCTACAGGTTTACCCTTCAGCCCTGCCGGGGGGGAAGCTCTCCCCGCGCTGACGCACACCGGCGTCACAACAACGACCAACGGCACGCACGCAAGGCGCCTGTTCCGGGGCTGATCACCTGCTGGGCATCAAGAACGAACCGCAGGGCCCGTGTGGGGCCCCTCATTGTGAAGCACTCACCCTCAGCGACCGGGCAACACTCTAAACGCACATGTACAGAAGCACTCTCGCCTCGCCGCACCTGCTTTTCCCCCTCGTTTCCCGACGACAGCCGAACCATTCCTGGGCGGCGGCGCAACCATTGCAGGCTAGGGAACGCGAGGGCCACAAAGAAATGCAAAGCTGCGCCGCCAAGGCGCGACCGCCGGTGCCAACACGAGCCGAACATGATTATTCGCTGACGACGAGCAGGGACGAGCCGAGAGAAATTCACGGGGCCCCCAGGCGATACCGACGACCGACCCCAACTGGCGCGCTGGCGAGCACCCCTGCCAGGTCCTCCGGATCAACGTCAATGCGCAGCCACACCCTCACAAACGCCGCAAACCGACGAGACAGGAGCACACACGACCCCAAGGCGATGCGGTGCAATGAATGGGTGTGGCTGGGAGGGAGGTGCTGTAGAGGGAGGAGTGCGGGCTGGTGGCGAAGATAACGTCGATGCGGTATATGCACCCCCCCTTGACGTGAATACCGGTACGGTACTTTGCTGAGTTGGTCGCAGCCGTTGCTGCGTCGCAGGGGGGCGCCAGGCGCGAGCCCAAGTACAGGACTGAAATGCGACCCGGTTCACTTGTCGCGGTTCACTTGTGAGCTTGTGAGCTCCTGTTGGCAGGAGCTGTGAAGAGATGTACGGCACAATCTTTGCCGCGTCCGATCCCTTCCCACCTGACCGTCGGGACGTGCACGAGAAACGGCTGCACAGCTACCGGTCGCACACGCCGATAGGTCGTGTATCCGGCGACGCAGTCTTTTATGGTGTGTGGTGATTTTGTGAGACCGTCCGAGTCGGCTGCGGACACGACTCGTCGACGCCGCAGAAAGGCATCTGCTGCGGCGGCGCGGCGGCGAGAAACGGATGCGTTGCAGAGCGTTGCACGAGCCGCATTGCGCCGCCGCAATCGCCAAGCCTGGAAGCCCAATGCCCTTCGTCCTGACTGGAATGGACGGCAATTACGGTTCATACGAGAGGTCGCACCGCACTGCGAGCCGTTGGTACGGCATGCCTGCCGGCAGTCCGCGTCGGATATCGTGTATTCGACACCTGAGCACGATACCAAGTCAAGGAAGCATGGGCACCGAATGCGTTCGTTGTTGGGTTGAAACGCACAACGCTTTCTTGCTTCGTAAAGCCCGGCGTGCCCCCGCCGGCGCACTTCGCTCGCAAGATCCCCTGGAGGCTTGCAATCCGTTCAGTTCCTTCCCTTTCCTCCCGAAACGCACTGCACTGCACTGCAAGGCTCACCCCTCAGCGGCGCCCCCCGCAATGCACACGCCGCTCTCACCCCCGGTAAGCTCCGCTGCGATATTTTCAATTTACCCCCGGTAAGCTGCCTCCAGGGGGGCCCATTTGCCAGTTGTAGAAGCGCCAACACCCGTTTGCTCCCGCAGCCAGCAGTGCCAGCGGTGCCATCGGGAGCGGCGGGATGCGGCCGGTGTTGCATCCGCGGGCGCGGCGCAGCACCGGCTCTCGGCGCACCGCACAAGCGGGGGCTCCCTCTTTGCCTCGCCACAGGGCACTGACCAACTCTGCGGGGCCTGGCGGCGGCGAGCCAATCTCGACGCACACGCGCACGCAGACACGCAAGCACGAGGCCGAACCCTTTCGCAGCACACGGGCCACGGCCAGCAAGCTTGAAGGCGGGGTCGAGCAGGAAGAGCGGCCAAGTAACCGAGGCCGGTGTCTGTGTGTGGCTGTGTGTGTGTCCGACGCCACCAACCAACGGTTGTTCTTTGGCTTCCGCACGCAGCGGCGGCCCGTACGCGCCTAGCCGCCTCTCACCACAAGCGCCAGTGACGGTGGAGGGGGCCGGGGCGGTGTCATCAGGCGGCAAGCTCAGCAGGGGGTCGCACCTGCATGTCCGCAGCCAGCGGTGCGCCCCTCTGTGGCTGCCGTACTGGTCGGCCCCAGCTTCAGCCGAAAAAACCCGTTCCTCACCGGGGGCCCACGCAGCCCACGATCCGGCGACATCGGCCTTACTGCCGTTCCCTCCGCCGCTCGCCGGCAGCCTCACACTCCCCTCCGCCGCCCCTCAATGCCAGGGCCGGTCCTGCGCCCCCTCCTCACTCAATCGCCCACCGCCGTCATCGGCCCCCGGCCCTTCACCACCCCTCAGAGGCTCCAGCCCCGTCCCCTCCTCCTGCTCCTCATCCTCCGGTGGCTCACCGCCGCCGGCCTCCTCCAACACCCCCTGCTGCTCCTCCTCCTGCTCCTCCTCGGCAGCGGTATCCATCACCCCAATGATCTCCGCCAGGCTGGCACCGCCCAGCTTCCGCATGTCCACGGAGTGCAGCCCCGGGCCGCCCCGCCCGCCGCCGGCGGGACCCGGCGTGCTCGCCTGCAGCAGCGGCCGCGGCGTCAAAGCGACCCACGGGTCGGAGCTGAACGACGGCTTGTAGTACGCCTGCATGGCGCCAGGCGCCACGTCGCCATCGCCCTCCCCTCCCGCGACACCGCCGCCGCGGCCTCCCCGGCCTCCCCGCCCGCCGCGGCCCCGGCCGCCTCCGTCGCCGCGTCCGTAATACGACTGCCCGCGGCCTAGCCCGGAACCCGTGGCTGCCGCTGAAGGCGGCAGCACCTGCTCCTGCGGCGGCGCCGCCCCCGCCGCGGCTCCCGGCGCCTCCGTCCGCACCCACTTGTTGGGCCGCGGGCCTCCACTGTAGCCCCCACGCCATCCACCGGGCGCCGGCGAGGTGCCACTGTACCCGCCCCGGCCCCCAGCCCCGGGGTAGCCGGCCCCCGCCCCATACGCGGGCGGTGGATGTTGGTACTGCGGGTGCTGCTCCCAACCGCCCTGCGGGCCCCAGCCTTGCGCCTGAGCATCGTACCCGCCGTACGGTGCCGGCGGGACTGGGGCCCAGCGCCCGCCGCCGCCACCACGACCGCCGCGGCCGTACATGGGCTGCTGCTGCGGCGGCGGGGCCCCCCTGCCGTAGGTCCGACCGCCCTGCGGCGTGCCGTCATGCGCCCCGCGCCCCCTGCCGGAGCCCGAGGGCGGTCCGGGGCTGGGGCTGGGACCTGAGCGTCGGATGGGCAGGCGTGATGTGTGTGGAGGGGGCATGGTGGGAGGCGTCAACAGCTGGAAGTAATTACGGCAAGGTAGCGCAGGTTGTGTGGTTTCGTGCTGGGCTGCTGGGCAGCAGGGGTAGCAGCGCGATTGGGGAACGAAGCGGATTCGAGAAGTTCGGGAGAGACCTACCAGCTACCACTGCAATGCAATTCGTTTTCTGCACGGCGCTGCTGCTGTGCGTCTACGCCGGCGCGATTGCGGGCAGCTGACGGGTGCTGGATCTGGATCTGGGTTGTTTCTCGACGCAGCCCTCGCGCGGTCGGGCCAGCGACCGCACACAACCTCGACCTTGGGGGATATCGCACCCGAGGTTGCCCATACTTACAACCCCACAGCCCCGTTTAGCGTGGTGCGATTATCCAATGTGCCGCATGCTCAGGCAACAGGGCACTTCGATTCGCGGGTGAGAGGGTTCCGCGAGGACCCCTTGAGGCAGCAAACACTCCATCTTCGCCAAATTTAGCACTCGTGAACGCACCTGGGGGCCGGGGGCCGGGTGCGGCCCGTGGCGCGGAGGCGTAGGCAGCCAGTGGATCGCTGTGGGTGGGTCCCGGGTCCCGGGTGGGTGGGTGGGGGGAGTCCCGTGCAGAAACGGTCATGAGGAGGAAGAGGGGACAGGACAGGGGAGAAGTCTGTGTCAGCCGCGATGGTCTTTGTGTGCGCACATGAAAGCGACCCAGTTTCGAGAGCGGGTTTGGCGGGGCTGGGGGGGGTGTTATCCACGTGTGGGGGGGGAGAGGAGGCCAGCAAAGGGTCGTTCTCGGGGTTACACGGTTCTTGCAAAGGAGCATAGTGTGGGAGCCTGCAGCAACGGGGGCGCGCTGCTGTATGCGTGGCTCCACCGCAGACGGGAGGCTCCAGGTGCCATGGGCGCGCACGGGTAAGGTAAGGGAAGTCGTCCCTAACCCCGAACAGCCAACGAGCCAGGCCCAGTTCCACGCACGCTTTCGCACTATGATAAGCCTAGCCGATTGCACCTGTAGAAGGAAAAGCCGCGGTCCTGCTCCGCCTCCTGTTCTGCGAAAGGATTAAAGAGGCCGCCTGCAGGGAAGTCCTTTACAGATGAGCACGTTCGAGGTGCCTAAACTGTCATCAATGCCCAGGACGCGCTTACTCATAGCAGATAATTCTTTGGCAACCGGATGCTTAGGAACGGCGCTTGGCCATGCGCCGAACGATCTAGCTGCGCTCCCCCATTCCAAGAAGGCCCTTTTAAAGCAATAACTAATTTTGCAGGAACAAACTTTGCGATATGCGCCCAAGTATATGACGAAGCCTAGGGTGCCACTGGGACGGAAGATAGGAGCTAAAGCCTGAGGCTAAATAAGTTCGGTACCGTAGTGGCTTGTGTAGTGTTTGGCTTATTATATCTAAGCCTCAGTTGCTTAATGCCGGTTCGGCAAAATCCACCCGGATCCATGCTGCGCCCCTGCGCCGTCGTGAAAATGGCTTTCCGAAACAATTTGCCGTTGCTCGGTTTACGTCATGTACAACCAATAATATCATAATGTTGCAGCCCGGACAGCGTCCAGTCCACACACCGCAGCAGCTTGCATATTTGGGCGACGCAGTTTGGTCGGTGAGCGCCGTCGGCCTTGGAGCAATCTTGTATCCAATAATAACATGTTTTAAGCAACTTATACGTCGCCCGTCCCTGGCCACTGGCAACCTAATTGCCGCCATGCCCATCGACAGCTCCACGTGCGCTGCAAGTACCTCAGCCCGCCCAAGAACTTCGCAGCCTACAGGACCGCCGCGGAGCGCCACGTCAGTGCGGCGCGCCAGGTACACTATGTCTCAGACAGCTTGGCCCGGGCGTACCACTTCCCACCGGGCCGCATTCCCGGCAATCCCGCACCTACACATCTCCCAACCCGCCATCCTGTCACGCGCGACAAATCCCGTCCGCCATAGGGATTTAGGGACCCTAAAGCCTGCATGTTCACCTCAGGACATCTTCCCACCTGCGCCCCCCCCCCCCGCCATTCCCTGGGGAACCGCGGTCCCACTTCCCAGTCGTCGTACCTGGACCAGCTCCTTGCCGGCGGGTGGCGACTGAGCCCCGCCGAGTCCAGGCTGGTGACCTGGGCCAAACGTGAGATGGCCGACCCGCGGTTCCGTCTGAAATACTCGGCGGCGGGCAGCCAGCAGGGGGCGTACCGCAAGGCCACCGCATTCGAGGCCGTGGTGGGTGCGACCCGTGGGTCCGTTGGAGCGACCGGGAGCCTTGGCTGGATTAGTGGCTGACCGGCTGGCGGGGCGGGGACAGGGGTTATGGGCCTGACTGGGCAGAAAGAATGACTGCCTGGCTGGCTGCCTGGTCGGCTGGCGCATCTGTCGAGAGTCAGTGGATGGGTCTACGCGCGTGTCGTACGTGCGCCGGCAGCTGGAAGGCTGACTGACTGGCGGCGACACACGATTTGCGGCGAGGCACTGCCGCGGCGACATCGCGTGGGGAAGTGGGCGGTCGGTGACAGGGGTGAGCGCGGGAGGCCCCGCCTCCATCATTGGTAGCGGCGTGCGGGCCCGCGGGCTTGATGACCGGCTGTGCGAGGTCCCCCGCAACAAACCCCCAAAGCCCCCTTCCTTCCCTCCCTCCCTGTGACCCACGGGTCGGCTGCAGATCGGTCATCTGTCTGTGGAGGACCCGGCGCGGCTGCAGGAGCTGCTGCAGCAGCTGGAGCCCCACTTGGCGGTGCAGGACGAGCGGGACACGAAGCAGTGACAGCGGTGCAGCATGGCAGGATGGATGGATGGGTGGTTTTACCTGAAGCGTGGCGGTGTGGCGAGGCGAGACAGGCGGTAGCCCGCGGCTGAAATGGCGGCGCAGCGGCGGCGGCGAGTCGGTTGCGCGGCCGCGCACGTCGGGGGCGCGCATCCCGCGGGCGAGGGCGGTGTGGCATCAGCGGCGGCGGCAAGCTAGCGGCGGCGGCTGCAGCGGTGGCCGGACTGGGGGTGCGGCTGGGCCGCCTACCGGGTGGGCAGGATTGAAGGGTTTGGAGGGCTGGCAGCTTGGCGAGGTGGGTAGGGAGGACGACTGCTCCGTCGCGTCGATGATTAGCGGCCATGTACTCGATGAACGGGCAGCAGCTTGTAGCTGCGCCCACAACCAGCGACAGAGATTCGAATCTGGATTCCATCAAGTTTCAGATCCAGGATCGTGGATCTGGCTGGGTAAGGGGGAAGGCACGGCGGGCTCCCGGTGGGGCGCGGCAGCGCTGGCGCGGGTCGTTCTCTTCAGGTGGTGGTGGTGGTGGTGGTGGGGGTTGGACGGTCGGCTGGTCAGCGGCAGCCCATGTGGGGGCCAGTTTGGTGTCGTGTGGATACGGCAGGGGAGGGCCAGGAGGCCCGGGGGGCGTGGCGGGGCACTAGCCGACACGGTTCGGTCCCAGGTGGAGTGCAAGGAGGGGTGGGGGGAATGGTGAACGGACGATGCCGGCAGACGTGGATGAGCAACCCTGAGAGGTACGTGTTCCCGGCGTTGCTGGCGCCCGGATGTAGCACGTCTGTTGGCTGAGAGGCTCTGCTCGGTGGTGCATTGGGGGCTGCATGGACGCCGCAAAGGGGTGGGCAACTGGGCATTGGCTTGCGTCGGGGACTTGACGTTTGGCGGCGCGGTGTGCTGTCGTGAGGTGCGATGCGTTGCGGCGCGGGGAGCGAGGAGCTGTCCGGAGGTGGGCGCACACACCGGAAGTACGGTGCCCATCCCGGGATGGGGGCATGGTGCGGTGAACGAAAGCAGCTTGGAGTAGCGTAGTATGCGTGCGTGTTGGTGTCGGTAGGTGTCGCAGTGTGTGCACGCGTCTATGCGAGCCGTGCATCGTGCCACTGCAGCGGCCCTGAGATGGAGCTGCGGAAGCCCGCTGGGAGAACGTGTGGGTAACCAACTGGATGGTGGCAGTGGGCGGCCCGCACGGGGTCGTGCGAGGTGAAGGTACTGCTGCCGCTGCAGAACGAGTGAACTTTACCGGTAACCTCGCGTGTCGCGTCCCCGCGCGCGGAGGAGGAACGCGTAGGCGTGAGCAATTGCTCCATGCCCATGAAGTCGATGTTGACAGCGGTGTGAGGTGTCTCTGGGTTGAATCCTGGTAGTTATGGGGCTACCCGGTCGCCTGTTCAGATTCGGCGGTTTACAACAACCTGTACGGAGGTCTTTCGGCCAGTAACCAGTTTTGGCGCCTAGCTTCTGTGCTGCTGGTAGTCAGGCATTTCCTCTGCCCAGTTCATAAGTTGCCGTGCTTGAAACAAAAATGGCCGGCCTCGAGGGAGCTTTCCTTTGCCTTGGCAATCCGCTGCTGGATGTGTCCGCGGTGGTGGACCAGGCGTTCCTCGATAAGTATGAGGTTAGCATATGCTGCATTTATGTCGAAGCCTTAATACTGGGTTAGGAATGACTAGAAAGCTGGCTCAATGCGCGGTGTGGCGCCGCCCGCGCGCAGATCAAGCTGGCGAACCAGATTCTGGCGGAGGAGAAGCACCTGCCTATGTACACGGTAAGCGTTCCACGTCAAAGAAGTCGCACCGTAGGGCGGAATTGACGGTCAGCGTGGGTTTGGTCGGTCGTCGGTCAGTCGATTATGATGTAAGACCCGCCGCTTTGCAGGAGCTGGCCGAGATGCCAAACGTGGAGTACATTCCTGGCGGTGCTGGCCAGAACACCACGCGCATCTGCCAGTGGATGCTGCAGGTGCCGCACGCTTGCTCCTACATGGGTTGCATCGGCGACGACGAGTTTGGCCGCAAGATGACGGAAGTCGCCACCCAGGAAGGCGTGAACGTGAGCAGCTACGGTGTGGGGGACGATTGATTATGCGCCTCGCGAAGGGTTTGTGGCTGCCGACGAGTGGTCTCGCCCCGCGTCAGCAAATACCGATGGCTATGCAGCCCCCTTGCGTTTCCCCAGCGCAGCTGGGTCATCCCCTCAAACCAGCTTTTACTTCACATTCAGTCTTAAACGGAAAGCCCACTCCACTCACCCCGAGCTGAACCGCAACCCCAGCCGCTCCTTATCCTGGCCCTCCTCGCGTTCCCCCCCCAACCCAACGCATCGCTCTCGCACCCCCACCCCCTTAACCCCACAAGCATCCACCCGCCCCCCCCTCCTACAGGTCCGCTACCAGGTAGACTCCTCCACCCCCACCGGCACCTGCGCCACCTGCATCGTATCCAGTGAGCGCAGTCTGGTGGCCAACCTGGCAGCTGCCAACAACTTCAAGGTGGGGGCGGAGGATAGGAAGGGGGTATCGGGGAGGGAAGAGGGATGGAAGTAGTCTGAAGGTGGGGGAGGGGAGGGGGAAGGGGTTGCGGACGAGTAGGGAGGAATGTGGCCGCCGTACTGCGGTACGGTCGTCTAGGTGCGGGAGAGGAGGACTGGGTGGGTGTGTTGTGTTGTGTTGGTAGAATGGGCTCCAGACCCACTGGGCGGGGTGGAGTGGAGTGGAGTGGCGGGAGGGAGGGAGACTTGGGGAGAGGGGGTCCCTGGGGATTTCGGCATACAATGCGGCGATTCACGTACCGGTACCGGTATCGGAAGAGTTACCTGAGCGGTGAGGCGACTGATTGGATGACGCACTCCACCCATTTGCGCGTCCCTACGCGCCCCCCTCCTACACGTTCAGCGCACCATGGATTGGATGGTGCGCTGAACGTGTAGGAGGGGGGCGCAGGGACGCGCAAAGGGGTGGAGTGCGTGGGGCTGGGGTGGGGAGGCGCGAGATACATGCGGCGGGGAGGGACGTGCAGGTGCCCAGCGAAAGCGGGGGGGAGAGGTCGGGCAGGGGGTGAGGCGGGTGAGGCGGGTGGGATTGGAAAATGCATGTGGCATGCTCCCACTGCACCCCTGGCGTCTCTGTGGCTGCGGAGAAGGAGCAAAGGAATGGGTGGGTGGGGGCCAGCTGTTGGGTCAGGCCCCCTCCGGTCAGGCCCCCTCCTCTATCCCGGGCGTCTCCGGATCAGCTCCCCGGGAGGAAGCCCATCGGATCCTGAGCGGGGGGTCGCCGGGGCGGGGGCGGTCGGGCGGGCCAGTGGGCTGACAGTCGTGTGAGCAGTCATGAAGGGCGGGGGGGGTTCATGAAGGCTTGAAGGGGCGTCTCCCTGGGGAGGGAAAGGAGATGCGGCCGTGTTTGGAGTCCGTCCGCCCTCCGGAGTTGTGTGGCTGCGTGCGCATACAACGAGTGGTGGCCGCCCTCGCCGCTCTGGGCCGCTTCTTTTCGGTCGATTACCCCTCTCCATCTCCATGTGCCTCCCATTCGGACCGTCACGCCCTTCCTAGTTCCTACCCGGCATCCCCTCCCTACCCATCATCCCCTCCCCTCTCCCCCCTCCGCTTACAAGCTTACCTCGCTGTTCTTCCGCAGACGGGAAGGCCTTCTTCGGTTACTTGACCGTTTACGGGCTCCGGCCTTAACGTGGATAACCCCTCCGCGTTGCGTTTCCTCGTCCCGGGCCGTTTTAATTGACCCCTCTACCCCTCTCTCCCCCCCTCCCCCCCCGGGCTCCGGTCTTAACGTGGATAACCCCTCTCCCCCCCTCTCCCCCCCTCTCTCCCCCCTCCCCTTCTTTCTCCCCCCCCAGGTGGATCACCTGATGCTGCCCGAGAACCTGGCTCTGCTGCACAAGGCCCGCGTGGTGTACTGCACCGGATTCTTCATCACCGTGTCGCCGGCGGTGAGACAACCAGCCAGACAGCGACAGCGCAACAGCGCAAAGGGGGGAAAGAGGGGATAGAAGGGGGGCCCGGGGGCGTGTGCGCTTTTGTGTGTGGGAATGTAAGGAATGTAGGCGTCGTGGTGGGTTGGGGTCACCGTGCTTCAGGTGCCGTACCAGGTACGACACTAGCCCTTCGTGACGCTTGCGTGTCGCCGGGCTGCATGGGGCTTAGGGTTTTGCCGCAGAGGCGCCCCACCGGTCGGCCGCAGAGCAGCAGTGCGCCGGACTGCAGTCTCGTGTGTGTGTGTGTGGGGGGGGGGGTTGTAGGGAGGGGCGGCGCCTCTTCACTGCCCCTTTGAATAGGGCCCCTCTGGCCTTCTCCTCCTCTCCTCCTCCTCCCTCGTCTCCTCCTGGCGCTTCGGGGGTAGCTTTCCCCACACCCAGGCTGCAGTCGTGGGTCAGGCGGCGGCCCTGTCCGCGGACAACCCCCCCACTGCGTGGATAACACCCACTGCGTGTCGAATGTGGGTGCACAGCACCTCTCCCCCGCGTGGGCTCTTCGTGAAGACCTCACCACCACCAGACCACAAGACCTCGCCACCTGCTCAACCCCCGGCCCCACCCCACCCCCCACTTACAAGTTCACCCTTTCAACCCCAACCCCCAATCACCCCCCCCCCCCAGTCGATTGAGACGGTGGCCAAGCACTGCGCGGAGAACGACAAGATCTACGCCATGGTGTGGGGGGGGATCGGCTGCGTGATTGGGGTTTTAGGGTTTAGCGCTTCGAGGGGGAGGGGGAGGGGTAGGTTTTGCTCCAACGGCTGCGCGCATTGTTCTATTTGGGGGGCGGGGGCGCCGGGATGATTGGCGGGGGGGGGTTACGTGCCTTTCCGCGGCCGACGGCGGAGGACTTACCTCGGGGTTGAAGAGGCCCATGGGGGGCGTCGAGCAACGGCTCAGTCGCACCCGAGTGCAGCCATTCCTGTCATGATAGTAATCAGTATAGTACTATCCCCCTCCCCTCCCTCGTCCAATCACGCCCCCCGGCGCCCCGCCCCTCCCCGGCACCTTCCCTCGACGTTTACCTCCCTGTGTTGCTTTGTTATCTGCAGCCCTTATCTGCAGTCTCTTTGGATTGTCATTCCTTAACCATCACCACCTCCACCACGCCCACATACACACCCTTCCCCGCCCTGCCAACCTCTCACCCACCCACCCCGCCGTTCCCTCGCCCCGGGCCGTTCTAATTACCCCCCCCCCCCCGCCCCCGCCAACCCGCTCCCCTCCAGAACCTGTCTGCTCCCTTCATCGTGCAAGTGCCCCCCTTCAAGAAGGTCCTCATGGACGCAATGCCGTACATTGACTTTTTGTTCGGCAACGAGATTGAGGCGGCGGCCCTGGCGGCTTCCGAGGGCTGGGAGGGGCTGCCCCTGGAGCAAGTGGCGCTCAAGGTGGGGGGGAGGGGGGAGAGGGGGCGGGGGGGGGGGGAAAGGGGCTTGAAACACAGTTAATGGTGCTGCAGCGGTAGAGGACGGCGGCGACGTTGCCGAACGGAGATTGGGCGGGGGAGAGGGACTGGGGGGGGAACAGGGGGGGGTAGGTGGGGATAGGCGGGGGTGAGTGTCAGGAGCGGGATGACGGGAATGCGGGCGAGGGTCTACTGGTTTTGGTTTGCGCTCTGTCTCGACAGTCTCTGTCGGCCAGCCAATTAGCCTATCAATCAGTGTGCTGCGTTGTCATACGGTATTGGAGATCATACATACACCTTCTCCGCTTCTCCGCTTCTCCCTCCTGAACCTCCTGAACCTCCGCCTCCGCACCGCCTGCCTCTCTATACACAACACACACCCCACCCCCGGCATTTCCTCATGTCCCTCCCCCTCCCTTGAACCCCTTCCCCCCTCCCCCACCCTTCCTCCCGCAGCTGTCCCGCATGCCCAAGGCCAACGGCTCCCGGCCCCGAGTGGTGGTCTTCACCCAGGGCTGCGACCCCACCCTGGTGGCGGTGGGCGGCCGAGTGCGGCGCTACCCGGTCATGGTCATTGCCAAGGAGCAGCTGGTGGACACCAACGGAGCGGGTGAGGGGGCGGGGGCTGGGGCTGGAGTTGCGGTGGGGACTTTGGAGGGGCGGGGCGGGGGTGGGCGGACGGGGTGGTGCTGGGCGCGTGCGGGGAGCTGTGGATGTGGTCATGTGGCGGGTCCCTAGCAGTTGATTAAAATTATCCTTGCAACCCCACCATCTCCCCTCCCCTCGCCTCCCCCCAATCCTCGAAATCAACTTCCACCGCACGTAATCCTCTGCTCCCCATGCGCGCGCCCCGCCCGCCCCCAGCGGTCCGGGGTCCGTTCGCCGACGTAGCCCCTCCGTTCCGCCGCTGCGGCGCCATCTTTACTACCCCGTACTCCCCCCACAACCTCCCCTCCCCTCCCCCGAGTATTGCTTCATCCTTGCAAATTCACTCTTCAAACTGCCCTCCCCCGGCTCATTCTCCCAGGCGACGCCTTTGTGGGCGGCTTCATGTCGCAGCTGGTGTGCGGCAAGGACATCCCCGAGTGTGTGCGCGCCGGCAACTACGCGGCCAACACCATCATCCAGCGCTCGGGCTGCACCTTTCCGCCCAAGCCCCAGTTCACCTGGAACTGAACTGAACTGAGCAGCAGCCGAGTCAGGACCCCGGCTCGGGTGGGGCCCAGTATGCTAGCTACTGCTTGCTACTGCTTGCCCCGCTGAGGCCTCACTGGCCTGGGAGTGAATCGATCTGACCGACCAACCAATGACGGGCTGTGGGGATTGCTGCGACACCCGCCAGTTGGTCTGAGGGCCACATTTTAAAGGAGGTGATGGCGCGGGAAGACGGAAGAGGGACAGACGGACGGTGGCGGGGCTGGCCGTGCCGCCAACGCATACTGGTACTCGCGACCGCCGCTGTCCCAGCTGCCAGTCAGCGCCTACCCGGCAGTCAGCAGCAGGAGACTGAGGTCAGCAAGACGGCACCGAACGACCTTCATGGGGGCGACATGAAGGTCCGAGGGGCCATAGCGAGAAGCAGACGTTTACCGTTGGGCCCTGCCGTACGACTGGTACGACTGATGACGATCTGTACGCGCCACTGGGCAATGCTCTGGATGGGGCCCCGAGAGGGGTTTGGTGCGGCCTCCCGGTAAAACCGGCAACCGGTGTGCATTTGTCGCGTGTCGCGGGTTGTTCCCCCGTGGGGGCAGCCTCCCGCTCCAGAACCAAATTGGACCCTTAGTGGACCGTGGAGTGCAAACGAGGAGAGGGCGTGCAGCGCTCGAGGGGGGATGTGGCCCCAATCCAATCTTTTGACAGCGGCTTCGCAAGTTTGTCGGGCTCGCTCGTATGGGATGGGATGGGTCCCCCCTCCTGGCAGTTGTGACGCAGGAGGTGACGGACGTGTGCGGCTGGTGGCCGGGCACTTTCACTGCGTAATGTGTGTCTGTCTGTGTGTGTGCCCGTGTGTGTGTGTGTGGCACCTGTCCCCAGGCCGCCACCTGGATACGCCGTAGTTTGGGTGGCGCCCGACGCATGCGGCCTCGCGACGCCAGGGGGTGGAGAGATACCGGTATTCGTGTTTGATGGAGAAGGGGTGGTCCCGCGCGTCCGTATTTATGCTGCTGGCCCTTTCCCGGAGGAGGGAGGGAGAGGCGGGCGCCTGTCTAGTGACTTGCATCCCAAAGCTGAACCACGGCGGCGGCAACAAAGGGGAGGATTTGTATGAGGGGGGGGGAAGGGCTTTGCCGCGGTGTGGACGGTCGGTCGCGAGCTGCGGGGAGCGTGCGACGGTGATGAGTGCTCTGCTCGTGACATTGATGGGAGCAGTGTGTCTGTGACTCTGTCTGTCTGTGCCCGTCGCGGAGGTGTAGCCTCCAGGTTACGTTTGCCTGTCGAGGCAAATTGCGCAGTTGCCGTCGAATCGAATCAGGCGCACGCAAAGAACAAGAGTGGAGAGGGGAAGGTGTCTCCCATACGCGCCTTCGCTTCTTTGAGGTGTTGCGGACCTCCTCTCGTCTCGCCCACTGCAATCCCCCCCGATCCCCTCGGCGGCTCTTCTGCCACAAACAAATGGAGGCCCTTCAAAGCAACAAGCCCTGAGGCAGTGTCCAGGTGCAGGTGCTGGCTGGGAGCCGGCAGCCCTGCCGTCTGTTGGAGTATCGTACGTGAACTCAGTGACCCCTGTGTAGGCATGCGACTGGGGCCGGGTGGTCACGGTCGGATAATGAAGTGTTGCAACTAAACGACAGCGCAAGTATGCAGCTGCTACAGCTCAAAGTTGGCTCTGGCCCTTTGCTCGATTGCTTGCGCGCGGAGGGCCCCATGGTGGGGTGGGCTGCGTGGGCATGGGGGATCTCGGGCCATCAGCACAGTACAGCACTTCTTTGCGCGGCTTCCACAGGGAGGGGCACACACCGGCGCTTGCACATTGCCCCAGGTCGTTAAATGTCAAGTGTCCGGAACCTGTGAGACACCCCGCCGCCGCGTCACCTATTTGGCCTCTACAGACGCCGCGGGTTTGTCCCCATCGACATTTCTCGTCTGACTGGGCGGCCCCCCGGCAATGGATGAGTCGCTCGCCCTCCGCGTGGCAAGCCACCACACACCGCCTGTACAACGCCTTTGCATCCAAACACCCTTTGCAACCCCCTAAGCCTGACACCCCCAAACCCTAAGATCTAGCTACGGAGATCAGATTACTACTTAAGCCAAGTAAGCCGAAGAACGGTCAGGCCAGAGCCCGCCCGGCGGGTACCACCCCGCGCACCGCCCGCCGCAAACCCACCAATTAGGCCGCTAACCCCCGCGCCGTATGGGGAGGGGCTGCAGGGCAGTCCACTCCGGCGAGACGCGAATGAATTCAATTTCGGGCGCATGCTTGGGCCGTCCCCGACGACTGCTGGTGGGTGCTGCTGGTGCTGCCGCCTCCGCTAGTACGTCCACAGGCCCCGGACCTCGCCCCTCTCCCCGCCAGGTACGCACCCATGCTCACACTCCAGCCAGGCACACCGGCGAACTCCATGTCTCACCACGCGCGCGAGCTCCAGGGCCAGGGCGAGGCTACTGTATTGGGCTCAGCATGCCCCTAGCTCCCCCGGGGCGCCGGCCGCCTGCCTGGCACCAGAATGCTCCCTCCCCCCGTGCGCCATGTAGGCATGATCAGACCGCCCCTTTCAACACAGCTTGCCAGGGGACAGCGCTCCTTAATAGAACTCGCGCTCGTCCGGCAGCACCATGGCCGGCTCGTCGCCCAGGGCCATCCGGCGCGGGTACCCGCTGCGCCGGTCGGCGTGCCGGAAGCAGAAGTCCGACAGGAAGTAGAAGGCCGCAGAGAAGCCGCCGACGAACCAGACCGCCTCAAAGGTGTTGCGGGCGGTCCAGACATACTCCTTCTCAAAGTGGTCCCGGCGGTAGTACCATGCCTCAATGTAGGGGTTCTTAGCGACCCACTCATACGACCGATCCATTGGCTTCGTGCGGCTGTAGATGCCAGGCGTGTACCGACTATCCGGCGTCAAAGCCTTAGACTCCGAAGCGAAGCCACGCCCGGCGCCAGCCTTGCTGCTGATGGCTTCGGCCCCGGCCAGCACACGGCGCAACAAGCCCTGCATGTTACGGGTCGAGCCTGCCATAGCTCTTGGCTAGACTAAGAGCGACGCCTAAGCCCAATGGGAAGCCAAGTCACGAAACTAGCACCAAGTCCAAGGTAAGCTATGGGTCCCACTAAGCTTGAACCCTGTGTTCACCCAATAATTGCTACGATAGTTGGCCAGAAGCAGGAGCACAGAGAGGGCAACGCAAATGTTTGTCGTACATCGTCCAGCCAACACTCGCTGTAGAACTCTGACGCTGCATAAGCTAGGCACAGTAGTGTAATGGAAGTACAGTCACGGTTTACTTCAACTAATTTTGCTTCCCACGGTGAAGGAATAAACGTCCTCTTAGGGCTGGATGTCTTGGCTACTTTAGCCAGCCGAAGCGAGAGGGACGGAGAACGGCATGGCGGACGGCGTGGGAGGCGTTTGGGAGCAACAGAGGAACCATTACAACAACCATGTTCGCGACTTGTCAACCCGGGAGGTCCGTCGGGTCGGGGTATTGCGGTTGGCGCCGTCACCCCACCCACACCCCCTAGTTTTTGACTTTCTCGGGCCCGCTCGGCCCCGCGACGCGTGCCCACTCTCCCCCTTCTCAAGCGTAGGCACTGCAGCAGCGAAGCGAAGGGCCGGCGCAGGAGCTCAAAAACTTCCACAACCATATTAAGCGCCAATTGATTATGCGGTAAGGAGCTGCGACTAGCAATGCATCTGGCGGCGGCGATGCCGGGCCTGCGGCGGCAATACCGGGCCTGCGGCGGCATGTGACAACCGCTCGAACTGAAACTAACTGTAACGAACTCGGCCCCCGCTGCCTCCCCTTTCCCACTTAGGAAGCGGGGTACGACCAATCTTAAGGGCGATTTATCCCAATCCCACCTTCACAGCGATTCTCTCCTTCCAAACCGCAAAACCCACCCCCCCACCTCTAACCCCCCTCCCCCCGCATCAACAACGTTCGCAGTGACTCATGGTATTATAAAGGAGCACACCACTCCCTGACCCCCTTCCCCCGCAGATTCGCCTATAAGCAGGAACGGCTGCTTGACCTGTGCTGCGGCCGCGGAGGGGATCTTCACAAGTGGCGGGAGGCGCAGGTGGGGGCGGGGGGGGGGAGGTTATCCACGTACAGGCCGGAGCCCGTGAACGGTAACGTAACAGAAAAATTCCGTCTCATCTGCAGAAGATGGGGGGGTTTCAGGAGTGCAGTGGATCATTTGGATGAGCGGCTGAGGGATGGTCCCTCCCTCCATGGTACCGCAGCGGTGGGAAGGCACGGTAGACTAGCAGGGGGGCGGGGAGGGGAGGAGCAAACAACGGAAGTGAGGGCAGGCAATCAAGGCTAACAACGGGGCAAACGGCAGAGCGAGCGGCATTAAGCCAACGCATTCTGGAGCCCGTTTACCGTTTACGTGGGTAGACGCGGCTGAGACCGCGCCGCGCCAAAACAACCCTAGAAGAACGGACGGACAACCACAGCCGCCCGTCCGCCCCGGCACAACCCGACCATTGGTGGGCTCGGGGGGTAATAAGGACGGCCCGGGGCAAGGGAACGCAACGCAGTTACCTGGGGGGGCAGTCGGAGAGGGGATGGCCACCCCGTCGGCCGGGGCAGCCGCGGCTGTGGCTGGGGGAGGGGGAGGGCATGGCAGCATGGGGTTGGGCGATGTCACACACACTGCACCGGCACCTGCACCTGCACCCCCTGAGCAGCCATCGCCGCAGCCGTCGCAGCCCCGTCCCGTCCCGGCCCACCCTCCCCTGCTGGGTTCTGGGTCCGTTCGCTAACGCCGTCTCCTTCTCCGCAGCGGAATTCTCTTTATACCCTCCCCTCAGGAGGCGTAATGAGCCACTGACCGCCGACCCCCCCCAAAAGCCCCACCCACATCTTACACCCCCATCCCGACGTCCCCCCCAGGTGGGCTTCGTGAAGGGACTTGATATTTCGGAGCGCGAGGTGGAGGAGGCGCGGAGGAGGTACAGCGAGCTGCGGGAGAGGAGGGGCAGGGGTGAGAACCGGCAACGAGGAGCGGAGCGCGAGGGGTTGCTGCGACGGGTTGTTGCCGTACGATTGTACGTAACTATTGGATCCCTCTCCGGAGGGAGCCACTCCTTCCCCGGGCGGAAGTCCCTCCCGCGCCCACGCCCTCGCTAGCCGGTGTGTGTATGTATGTGGGGGGGGGGCTCCTGGGTCAGTGGTCAGTGGTCCTGGCGCCGCCACACGACCGGCCTCGTTGCTGGAGCGGCTGCTGCCCCGGGGGGGGGGGCGGGCGGCAGCACCCACAGTACGTCCACCCTGGCTTACCGGGACCCTCCCCCCTCCCCCTTCTTGTTTCTTTCTTGCAAATTCAATCTTCAAATTCCCCTCCCCCCTCCCCCCGGGTCCGCTCCCCTCCGCTCCATTTTGGACCGACTGTCGGTAGCCCCCGTGAGATGTAGCACCCTTGATGTGTCACACACAGCCATAAACGATAGAGCTCCAATCCCGCTACCGACGGGATGCGTCCATCTACGCATTCGGACCTTCCCTACCCACTCATAACAGTCAGCAAGCAAGGAAACACCACACCTTTTCTGCTATTTCCTTTCCCTCCCTTCTTTCCACCGCTGCGACATCATCTTTGTTCCCTCCCTCCCTCCCGCCCCCTCCCCCCCCCTGTCCTCCCCGCTGTCCTCAGGTCCCGGCGGCTCGCTGCTGTGCGAGTTTGAGGCGGTGGACTGGCTCGGGAGCCGGCCGTACGAGGAGCTGGCGGCGGGGCCGGCATCGTACGGCGTGGTGACTTGCATGTTTGCGCTGCACTACTTCTTCATGAGTGAGGCCAGCCTCCGCACCTTTCTGAGGAATGTGGCGACCAACCTGAGACATGGTGGGGGGAGGGGAGGGGAAACGAGGGGAGAGGAGAGGGGCGACGAGGGGCCCAGAGGAGAGGGGAGACGAGGGGCCCAGGGGAGAGGGGAGACGAGGGGCCCAGGGGACACTGGATTTGGGTAGGAAAGGAGAACCGCAGACGGAGTGAGTGGGTGGGGCGGGGTAGGGCGGGGCCGGGCCGGGAATCGGGCAGGTGGGGGACGGGGGTGGCATACACATGGAGGCGACATGCACGCTTACACGGTACGCACACCACCACTCTCTTGCCTCACCATCACACTGTTCACGCGCTCCGGCCTATCCGGCCTATATATATGCCCCCCGCCCCTTCAGGCGGCTACTTTGTAGGCACTATCCCCAGCGGCCGCCGGGTGATGCAGCTGCTGGGGGGCAAACCCGAGCTGCGCACTCCCATGCTGCGGCTGGTGCGCAGGTGGAAGGTGCGCGCGGGGGCTGGCGGGGGTGGGGTGGGGGGTGCGGGAGGGGCGGGGCGGGAGGGGCCGGGCGGGAGGGGCGCTTTTTGTGGAGACGGGAGGGCGGGCACGGATGTGACGGGGCTGCACAGCCCTCGTCGGCATTGGCAGCGCCCATCCGTCAGTCAGTCAGTCAGTCAGTCAGCAGGTCAGGTCCGCTCTGAACCGTCATCCCCACCCCATCGCAAACACACCGACCGTACCTGCCGTACCTGACGTACCTGCCGTACCTACCGCCATCACCGAATCACTTGTCCCTAGGATTGTGCCCGTGCCCCGACCTCCCAAGCCCCCCCCCCAAGCCTCCCCCCACACACACACTTGCCGAAGCCGCCAGCCCCATGCCTGCCCGCCTCCCCCTTTCCCTTTCCCTTTCCCTAATCCCTGACCCCTCCCCACCCCGACTCACCTCCCCTCACCTCCCCTCACCTCCCCAGAGTCGCCTCCGTCCCTTCCGCTTGCGGTCTCGTTTAATTTCCCCTCACTCCCCCTCATCCCCGTCCCAGGACCCCGCCCGCCCCCCTCTGTTCGGTGCGGGCTACATTTGCGACATTGCCGACACCGTGACTGCCTCCCTGGAGGGAACCACGGACGGCTCCCTGGAGTACTTGGTGGACCTACCCACCCTGGAGCGGATTGCGGCGGAGGTGGGCCTCATTGCCGTACGAGACTACATGGACCCCGTGCTGGCGACCTGCTTCAAAGAGGTACGGCACAATACGGCTCGGTACGGCACGTTACGGAGGGGGCCGGTGGCGGCGGCGGGGATTCACGACGTGGCCTGCGGGTCGGGACTCGGGAGGCTGTCGCGCAGTGTCCCACTTGGGAAGCCGAGCGGGAGGGGCACGATGAGGGGGGGTGGGGGGGTTAGGGGGCTGGGGGGTTAGGGGGGGTTTGCGCCACGATTTGGACCGACCGCGTCTTCTGCGTCGTCTGCACGCCCTCTGCCGCCGCTCCCCGGTTCGGGGTCCGTTGGCTGACGTCGTCTCCGTCTCCGCTGCGGTAATTTCTTTTTACCCCCTCCACGCCCTCGCTGTTTGCAAGTTTACCCCGTTTATCTTTTGCAGACAGGAATGAAACTTCTGACACCGGTACGTTACCGTTGGCGCGCCCCGGCCTACACGTGGATACCGTAACCCTCCCCGCCTCCCCTCCCTGCCTCTCCCCCTCCCCCCGTCAGGAGGACCTTGACGCGCCCTTCAAGCACTTCCGGCCCTTCTTCCTGCACTCACTGCAACTGGATGTGGTGGAGGCTAAGCCGGGGGGGCCGCCCCCGCCCCCGCCACAGCCCCCCAGCAGCCTGGAGATGGTGAGGGAGGGGGAGGGGAGGAGTGGGGGGGGGGGGGCTGCGCGCCTCGCCGACCCGCCCACCCGCCATCCCGGGAACAGGCTGGCCAACGCTACCCCCCGGGTTGCAGACCCTCCCTACAGCCGCACACACACCCTAAAACACCTCATGTACGCACACAAAGAAATACACAAACAAACAAAAGCGGTGTTTCACGCTTTTGTTTGTTTGAGTATTTGTTTGTGTGCGTACATGAGGGTTTTTTTCCAGGGGGTTACAGAAGCGGAATGCGTCGTTTCCTTCGCCCCCGCGATGGCCCCCTTGCTGTATGGACGGCCGCCCATCCGCCCCTCGCCGCCTCCTTCCCCTTTGCCTTCCCTTCCCCTTGCCTTCCCTTTCCCAGGCGCCTCTCTCACCCCTCCCCCACCCCCCGCTCTCCCTTGGCCCCCGCCCCCAGGCCAGCTCCCTCTTCGCCGCCTTTGTGTTTCAAAAAGTGGACAGCCCCGAGGCCGTGACTCTGCCCATGGCACCCGAGTGCCAGTTCATGGTGGACCGCACGCAGGGGCGAGGAGGCGGAGGCGGAGGCGGACCCATGGGTCAGTCCGGGGGGCCGCCCATGATGGGCCACCACCACCACCACCACCACCCCGGAGGACCCATGGGTCACCCCGGGGGGCCGCACATGATGGGGCACCCGGGACCCATGGGGCACCACGGGGGGCCCCCACAGGGCATGCCTGGGCCGTACGGCATGGGCGGCGGCGGGCCGCCGCCGCCAGGGTTTGGCGGGGGCGGGCACGGGTACGCGGGAGGGCCGCCCCTGGGCGGGGCGCACGGCGGCAGGGGCGGGCCGGGGCCGGGTAAGCGGGGCTGGGACGGGCCCCGGCCGGGGCACGACCGGGGGGACAAGCGGGGTAAGTTTGGCGGGGGGCCGGGGCGGGGCTGAGCGCTGGGGCGGCCTCACGCGCTCCCGCCCCCAGCCCTCACCTGCCGCCCGCTACAGCGCTGATGCCTCCAAGAGCGCTCCCCTCAGTGTCCGCTGCAGCGGTCCCCCCTGCAAGATGGATTGCCGGTTGCTGTTCATTCTTGGTACATTTGTGCGGCGGTGCAGCGTACGGAGCGCGTACGACAGCGGGTCGTTAGTTTCGGTGACACGGGGATGCGGTCGTACAGTACTGCACACAAATGCCGCCGCCCGGCAGTGACTTGGCGGCGCCAAGCCAAAAGCCAAGACCGGACCTCCCGCCCATGAAGAGTGTCATGAATGGTTTTGTTTAAAAGCGGGTGGACCCACGGGGTGCCGGTCAGTGCTTACCGCACCTCCGCTGCAGTGCACGTGCACGGCCAACTGGCTCTCGCTAGACCTACCACCACCACCACAACCACAAGCTGACATTCTCGCAATGGAACCCTAAGAGCAAAGCCGTTTGGGGGAGGGCCTTAGCGACCACAGAGCCTCCCAACAGGAACAGCCGCACCCGGACGCAGCCCCCCCAAATAGCGAGTGTCTGTAGCAGCAAAAGGGACAAAGACAACTAGGACGGGGGGAGGGGGGCGGGCAATGATCCGGCCAGGGTCCCGGGGGGTGCTGGCTGCCGTCCGCCCGGCTCAACGATCTGCCAGGCGCCCTGCCTGGAGGAGCTCGGAGACACAAGCGCTGGTGCGTGGCGCTCATTGGCGCTGTGACTGGAGGCCACTCCCCCAAACCCCAGGTAACTGCGGTATCCCAGGTAACTGCGTTGCGTTCCCTCGTCCCGGGCCGTTTTAGTTATCCCCCGAACCCCACACCACCGCGTCCGGGATACAGGCTCCGGGGGCAGCATCCGTCCACAACGGACCCATTCACGGACCTCCACAGCCGAGGGGCCCGCCACCGCTCAACCGATCACCCCCCATTCGCACCCGGAGGAGGGTGTGGCGGGGGCCTCAACGTTGCTCTACCCACACGCCGACGGCGGGGTGGGGCAACTCCCAACACGGCGAAACCTCGAGGCCGGGCCCATAGCCCATAGCCCTGACACTGCACTGCACTGCACTGCACTGCACTGCACTGCACTGCTCACAGGGGGAATGGCGCACTGAGCCCCGCGAAGATTCTTTGCGATAACGGTATCTCTGTTGCGGCAGCCAGCAGCAGCAGCAGCTCGCACAGCCGGCCGCAAATGAGCAGCTGTCAGAAGCCGCACAGCCAACGGCGGAGCGGTGCCCTGGTCACGGGCAACGCGACCGCGATGGGTGCGGTTACAAATAAGAAATAATTACATGGCCGCCTCGAACAAAAACCGGCAACGCACTCCACTGAAATGCGCCAAAGTGGCCAATCGGGCAACAACAGCACCTCAACAATACTGCTGCTTGCGTGATCCCCCCGCCGGCAGGAGGACAGCGCCCGTGCCGTGTGCCGTACGTCCGTATCGCCAACCGGTGCACTCGACCACTGACGGACGTACGTAGGCGGTACGTATCATATGCCGCCCGCCGTTCACTGCTCCCCGCCCGCCGCCCGCCGCTGCTGCCGCAGATGCTGCCCCCACACTGAACTGTAAATGCGCGCCATGCTGCCACAACGCTGTGTGCCGGGTCGTCGCACTTTGCCCCTCCCCCTCCACGTTCCCCCACGTCTCATTCATCGCGACAGCAAAGGAACCAAAGAACCCCCCCTTCCAGAACCATCGCGCCCCCAAATACAAACACACATGCACACACACAACATACACTCGCAACCCGCAACGCGAACCGGACGGGGAATTCGGCCTTCCTGCGGCGAAGGAAACCAACCCGCCTCCTGGCTACGTTGAACAGCGCGGTCACCCCAACCATTGCTGCGTCAACCCAACCCCATGTCCCCATCAGAAGTTCACTACCAACCCATCACCCCCACGGCCGCGATACGGCGGCGGCGCACTCAGCGGCAAGCCGAGTGCGCCACTCCAAGCCCTTAGGAGCGGCCCATTCCTATCTTAACACCCCCATCCGTCCCTCCTCCTCCGAAGGCCCGCGGGCACTCACCCGCCGCCCATCGCCGCCTGGCCGCTGCGGCATTGGCATCGGCAGCCGCAGCCGCTGCCGCCACCTCACCTGCTGCCGCAGCCGCCGCCCTCTCCGCCGCCGCCTGTGCGTCCCGCGTCAGCAGCATCCCTAGGTGGCGCCCAACCACCCACACCTCCACCGCCGCCGCCAGCAGCCGCCCGAAACCAGCACCGCCCCCAGCAACGGACTGCTCCAGGGGCTGCCGGGCATCACTCTGTCTTGCAGTGGTCGCAGAAGCCGCGCGCAGGGAGAGAGGGAGAGGGACGAATTTCGCGGGGCTTCACACGAGCCAGGGGGTGGGGGTGGGGCTGGTGGAACGTGTCGGGAGTGGATTTGGGTGGGTTTGGGGTTCTGGATTGCCGAAGGCGTGCCCAACCCGACCAGGGATACCGAGGGGCACGCATCCCGCAAAGGCACGAGGGCACATGGGACTGCCACCCTGCCACTCTGCCAGCCAGGCAGCCAGGGGACTGCACCAAAGGATCTTTCCGGTGCGCGTGCTGTCCTAGTGCCCACCCAACCCCAACCCCAACCCCACCCCAGGGGTTCGCCCCTTGCGCCGCCAACCCTCGCCTCGCCCCCACTCCTCACCGGGACGTCTCCACGTCTGCTCCCGCACCGCCAGCCGAAGCTTTTCGGCCCCTTCCGCCCTCCCCGACCCGACCGCCCCCATCCACACGCAACGAACATTTGCACCCTTTTCCTCTCCCACCTTACCCTCTCCCACCTTACCTCTCCCATCTTCCCCGCCCTCCCTGCCCCGCCCTCCCTGCCCCGTCCAGCGCCACTGCACCGCACTGCACCCCCCCCCACCTGTGCGCCCACATCCAAACGTGGCATCCCATGAGCCCAGCCACCGCCCAGCAGCCCGGCGGGGTCCTGAAACCGATGGCCAGCACGGACCGGGCCCAGCGGGCTGCCGTCGAGAAGTGGAGCGGGTCCTTCCAGGCGGGGCCAGAGGCCTGCGCGAGGGGTGGGCAGGGTGGTGGGTGGGTGGGGGATGGGTGGGCAGGGCAGGGCAGGGCTGGGCAGGGCAGGGCGGAGGGCTGCATCGCACCATCGGTGGCACTGCGTGCAATGTCGAATCGCACTTTTCAGGCGGCAACAGAGACGCGCCGAGTACGTCATGGCACGGTAATATGCGGATTGCGGTATGTGGTTCAGGCGCGCGTGTACTGTAGCGTTCGCTTGAGTTGTGGGTTGGCAACCGCAGCGGCGCCCTCCGCAGCCGGGATCCATCAGAGGGTCATACAGCGGTAGTGCGCAGTTTCCGGGAGGGAGGGGATTAGGAAGCTTCAGGTCACCACCAGCCGCCCAGCCGCTGCAGCTGCGGTCCTTCTTTATCAGTTATCACCCAACCCACTTTGTACGACCAGTCGCACCACCCACCAGCCGCATAGCCCCCTTCCCTCCCTCATGACATCAACTGCCGCACCCTCCCGCACTGACCCCAATTCCTCTCCCCCGTGTGCGCCCATACCCCGGGGTTCCCAGCCCGCCTTCCTACCGCATGCGTGCACACAAAGGTCAGCGACTCGAGCAGCAGTACCGCCTGCTCCGAAACCGCCCGGGGCCGCCCAGCTCCAGACCAGCCCGCGGGAGGCCAGATCCACAGCCACATCCAGGAAGGAGCCGAAAGCGGACGTCTGGGGCAGAAGGCTGAGAAGGGAATGGGAGTGGGAGGGGTCGAGGTGGAGCATTCCGTAAAGGAGCCAGAGAAAGATTTGAAGGAGATGACCTGTTCGGGACGCCCAGGTGCCGCTCGGTGCCTCAAATCCACGTCGTTCGGCCGCCCCTGCCCCCGCACTTCCGTTCCCGTCACCTGTCCAAGACGCTGGCCACTGCTCCATCCACGCCATCCAGTATGAAGTTGAGTAAGATGAGCGAGACAGCCGGCAGCGGGTCGCGATGCCGCGACGAGCGCCGCTGCCGCCAGAAGCACCAGCCGCCCATAGCAGACCAGGTTCGGTACGTAGAGAGCAATTGCAAGAGCAGAAGGCAGCGGCCAGCCTCGTTAAGTCAGTCTGTAGGTTGGAGCTATCAACTGTCGATTTCGAAGCGGCAGTTGGAACAACATGGCAATGATTCGGGCTCTTAGCTTTAGGTTTGGAAAATGCAACCCTAAAAATCATTGCGGGTTTTGCTGGACCCTTGGGAAGTGTGCATAGTGACCGTTGGTCGCGACTTCTGAAAGCGCGCGGCTTCGACTGACGACGCAGCATCTGCAGGAGGACCAATCGGGCATCTCAGCTCTTGCAACGTGACCGTAATTCCGCTTCCGACGCTTTAGTAAGCTTCAAGTTCGACACTGTTGAACCGTACGGACTCTTAACGGACTCCGTTATGGGCCTGAAGGCCGGGGGGCCTTGGGGGGGCCCCGGGGGGGCTTGGGGGGACCCCGCGGGGGCTTGGGGGGCCCTGGAGGGGCTTGGGGGCCCCGGGGTGTTAGGGGGCCCTGAGGGGGCTTGGGGGGCTTGGGGGGGGCCCGGGGCTTCGAGGGCCTCCGGGGCCTCCGGGGCCTTCGGGGGCCTCCGGGGGCGTTCGGGGGCCTTAGGGGGCCTCCGAGGGCCTCCGGGGGCCTTCGGGGGCCTCCGGGGGCCTTCGGGGGCCTTCGGGGGCCTTCGGGGGCCTTATGATGCCATCGGGGGCCTCCGGGGGCCTTCGGGGGCCTTCGGGGCCTAACGATGCCGTTGGGGGCCTCCGGGGGCCTTCGCGGGGCCTCCGGGGGCCGAAGGGGGCCTCCGGGGGCCTCGGGGGCCTGCAGGGGCCTCCGGGGGCCTTCGGGGGCCTTCGGGGCCTTCGGGGGCCTCGGGGGCCGAAGGGGGCCTCCGGGTGCCTTCGGGCCTTCGAAGGCCTTTGGGGGCCTTCGGGGGCTCCGGGGGCCTCCGGGGCCTTCGGGGGCCTTTGGGGGCCTCCGGGGGCCTTCGGGGGCCTTATGATGCCATCGGGGGCCTGGGGGGCCTGCGGGGGCCTGCGGGGGCCTGCGGGGGCCTTCGGGAGCCCTATGATGCCATCGGGGGCCTCCGGGGGCCTCCGGGGGCCTCCGGGGGCTTCGGGGGTTAAAACCCTAAAACCCTAAAACCCTAAACCCTAAAACCCTAAAACCCTAAGGCCCCCGGAGGTCCCCGAAGGCCCCCGAAGGCCCCCGCAGGACCCCGCAGGCCCCCGCAGGCCCCCGGAGGTCCCCGATGGCATCATAAGGCCCCGAAGGCCCCGGAGGCCCCCAAAAGGCCCCCGAAGGCCCCCGGAGGCCCCGAGGCCCCCGGAGGCCCCCAGAGGCCCACGGAGGCCCCTAAGGCCCCCGACGGCCCTGAAGGCCCTCCGGAGGCCCCCTTCGGCCCCCGGGAGGCCCCCTTCGGCCCCCTTAGGCCCCCATAGGCCACCCGAAGGCCCCCGAGGACCCCGGAGGCCCCCTTAGGCCCCCTGAGGCCCCCGAAGGCCCCCCCCCGGAGGCCCCCGAAGGCCCCTGAAGGACCCCGGAGGCCCCCCGGAGGCCCCCGGAGGCCCCCATAGGCCCACGGAGGCCCCCTATGGCCCCGACGCCCCTGAGGCCCCCGGAGGCCCCCTCGGCCCCCGGAGGCCCCCTTCGGCCTCGGAGGCCCCCTTAGGCCCCCCTTAGGCCCCCGGAGGCCCCCCGGGAGGCCCCCTTCCGGCCCCCGGAGGCCCCCCGAAGGCCCCCGGAGGCCCCCTATGGCAATCGTAAGGCCCCCGATGGCCCCCGGAGGCCCCGGAGGCCCCCGATGGCATCGTAAGGCCCCCGAAGGCCCCCGAAGGCCCCCGAAGGCCCCCGGAGGCCCCCTAAGGCCCCCGTAGGCCCCCTAAGGCCCCCTGAGGCCCCCTAAGGCCCCCTGAGGCCCCCTAAGGCCCCCGGAGGCCCCCTTCGGCCCCCGGAGGCCCCCGAAGGCCCCCGGAGGCCCCCGATGGCATCATAAGGCCCCCGAAGGCCCCCGGAGGCCCCCGATGGCCCCCGATGGCCCCCGACGGACATCAGAGGCCCCTGGAGGCCATCGGAGGCCCCCAAAGGCCACCGGAGGCCCCCGGAGGCCCCCGAAGGCCCCCGGAGGCCCCCGAAGGCCCCCGAAGGCCCCGAAGGCACCCGGAGGCCCCCGAAGGCTCCCGGAGGCCCCCGTATGCCCCCGATGGCAGCCGGAGGCCCCCGGAGGCCCCCGATGGCACCATAGGGCCCCCGAAGGCCCCCGCAGGCCCCCGCAGGCCCCCGGAGGCCCCCGATGGCATCATAAGGCCCCCGAAGGCCCCTGAAGGACCCCGGAGGCCCCCGGAGGCCCCCGGAGGCCACCGTAGGCCCCCGGAGGCCCCCTCGGCCCCCGGAGGCCCCCGAAGGCCCCCGGAGGCCCCCAACGGCACGAAGGCCCCCGAAGGCCCCGCGGAGGCCCCCGGATGCCCCCGATGGCATCATAGGCCCCCGAAGGCCCCCCCAGGCCCCCGGAGGCCCCCGATGACATCTAAGGCCCCCGAAGGCCCCCGGAGGCCCCCGGAGGCCCCCGGAGACCCCTCGGCCCCCTTCGGCCCCCTTAGGCCCCCGAAGGCCCCGAAGGCCCCCAGAGGCCCCCGGAGGCCCCCTTAGGCCCCCGGAGGCCCCCTTCGGCCCCCGTAGGCCCCCGAAGGCCCCCGGAGGCCCCCTAGGCATCGAAGGCCCCCGAAGGCCCCGCAGGCCCCGGAGGCCCCCGGTGGCCCCCGAAGGCCCCGGAGGCCCCCGAAGGCCCCCGAAGGCCCCCGGAGGCCCCCGGAGGCCCCCGATGGCATCATAGGCCCCCGAAGGCCCCCGCAGGCCCCCGCAGGGCCCCGGAGGCCCCCGATGGCATCTAAGGCCCCCGAGGGCCCCGGAGGCCCCCAGAGGCCCCCTAAGGCCCCCGGTGGCCCCCGGAGGCCCCCGGAGTACCCCTTCGGCCCCCGGAGGCCCCCGAAGGCCCCCGGAGGCCCCCAACGGCATCGAAGGCCCCCGAAGGCCCGCGGAGGCCCCCGGAGGCCCCCGATGGCATCATAGGGCCCCCGAAGGCCCCCGCAGGCCCCCGCAGGGCCCCGGAGGCCCCCGATGCCAAGGCCCCCGAAGGCCCCCGAAGGCCCCCGGAGGCCCCCGGAGGCCCCCGGAGGACCCCTTCGGCCCCCTAAGGCCCCCGTAGGCCCCCGAAGGCCCCGGAAGGCCCCCCGAGGCCCCCGCCGGCCCCCGTAGGCCCCCGCAGGCCCCCTTCGGCCCCCGGAAGCCCCCGGAGGCCATCGAAGGCCCCCGGAGGCCCCCGGAGGCCCCCGAAGGCCCCCGGAGGCCCCCGTAGGCCCCCGAAGGCCCCCGACGGCCCCCGGAGGCCCCCGGAGGCCCCCGAAGGCCCCCCGAGGCCCCCGAAGGCCCTCGAAGGCCCCGAAGGCACCCGGAGGCCCCCGACGGCCCCCGGAGGCCCCCGAAGGCCCCGGAGGCCCCCGAAGGCCCCCGAAGGCCCCCGAAGGCCCCCGGAGGCCCCCGGAGGCCCCCGAGGCTCAGGGCCCCCGAAGGCCCCCGCAGGCCCCCGGAGGCCCTCGGAGGACCCCGGAGGCCCCGAAGGCCACCGGAGGCCCCCGAAGTCCACCGGAGGCCCCCGAAGGCCCCCGGAGGCCCCCGGAGGCCCACAAGGCCACCGGAGGCCCCCGAAGGCCCCCGGAGGCCCCCGAAGGCTCCCGAAGGCCCCCGATGGCCCCCGGAGGCCCCCAGAGGCCCCCGTTGGCAACAGAGGGCCCCCGTAGGCCCCCGCAGGCCCCCGCAGGCCCCGGAGGCCCCCGAGGCCCCCGAAGGCCCCCGAAGGCCCCCGAAGGCCCCCGGAGGCCCCCGGAGGCCCCCGAGACCCCGGCCCCCTCGGCCCCCGAGGCCCCCGAAGGCCCCGAAGGCCCCCGAGGCCCCCGGAGGCCCCCGAAGGCCCCCGAAGGCCCCCTCGGCCCCCGAGGCCCCCGAAGGCCCCCGGAGGCCCCCGAGGCCATCGAAGGCCCCCGGAGGCCCCCGAAGGCCCCCGCAGGCCCCCGCAGGCCCTCGGAGGCCCCCGGAGGCCCCCGAAGGCTCCCGAAGGCTCCCGCAAGCCCCCGGAGGCCCCCGGAGGCCCCCGGAGGCCCCCGAAGGCCCCCGGAGGCCCCCGAAGGCCCCCGAAGGCCCCCGAAGGCCCCCGGAGGCCCCCGAAGGCCCCCCGCAGGCCCCCGAAGGCCCCCGGAGGCCCCCGAGGCCCCAAGGGCCCCGAAGGCCCCCGAAGGCCCCCGACGGCCCCCGAAGGCCCCCGGAGGCCCCCGAAGGCCCCCGGAGGCCCCCGGAGGCCCCCGAAGGCCCCCGAAGGCCCCCGGAGGCCCCCGGAGGCCCCCGAAGGCCCCCGGAGGCCCCCGGAGGCCCCCGGAGACCCCCAAATGCCCCCGGAGGCCCCCGAACACCCCCGATGGCCCCCGTAGGCCTCCGGAGGCCCCAAAAGGCCCCAAAAGGCCCCCGATGGCCCCCGAAGGCCTCCGGAGGCCCCCGGAGGCCCCCGAAGGCCCCCGAAGGCCCCCGAAGGCCCCCGAAGGCCCCCGGAGGCCCCCGAAGGCCCCCGGAGGCCCCCGAAGGCCACCGGAGGCCCCCGAAGGCCCCCGGAGGCCCCCGAAGGCCCCCGATTGCCACCGGAGGCCCCCGAAGACCACCGGAGGCCCCCGGAGGCCCCCGGAGGCCCCCGGAGACCCCCGAAGGCCACCGAAGGCCCCCGATGGCCCCCGAAGGCCCCCGAAGGCCCCCGAAGGCCCCCGTAGGCCCCCGGAGGCCCCCGAAGGCCCCCGAAGGCCCCCGGAGGCCCCCGAAGGCCCCCGAAGGCCCCCGGAGGACCTTGGGCCCCCGGAGGCCCCCGAAGGCCCCAGAAGGCCCCCGAAGGCCCCCGAAGACCCCCGGAGGCCCCCGAAGGCCCCCGACGGCGCACGGAGGCCACCGTAGGCCCCCGAAGGCCCCCGGAGGCCCCCGGAGGCCCCCGAAGGCCCCCGAAGGCCCCCGGAGGCCCCCGGAGGCCCCCGGAGGCCCCCGGAGGCCCCCGAAAGCCCCCGAAGGCCCCCAGAGGCCCCCGAAGGCCCCGGAGGCCCCCGAAGGGCCCCGCAGGCCCCCGAAGGCCCCCGCAAGCCCCCGGAGGCCCCCGAAGGCCCCCGCAGGCCCCCGCAGGCCCCCGGAGGCCCCTAAACGCCCCCGGTGGACCCCTAAGGCCCCCGAAGGCCCCCGAAGGCCCCCGAAGGCCCCCGGAGGCCCCCGAAGGCCCCCGAAGGCCCCCGGAGGCCCCCGGAGGCCCCCGGAGGCCCCCGGAGGCCCCTGAAGGCCCCCGAAGGCCCCCGGAGGCACCTGAAGGCCCCCAAATGCCCCCGGAGGCCCCCCGAGGCCCCGAAGGCCCCCCGATGCCCCCGAAGGCCCCCGGAGGCCCCCGAAGGCCCCCGAAGACCCCCGAGGCCCCCGAAGGCCCCCGAGGCCCCCGAGGCCCCCGGAGGCCCCCGAAGGCCCCCGGAGGCCCCCGAAGGCCCCCGGAGGCCCCCGGAGGCCCCCGAAGGCCCCCGGAGGCCCCCGGAGACCCCCGGAGGCCCTCGGAGGCCCCCGGAGGCCCCCGGAGGCCCCCGAAGACCCCCGGAGGCCCCCGAAGGCCCCCAAAGGCCCCCGGAGGCCCCCGGAGGCCCCCGAAGGCCCCCGAAGGCCCCCGAAGGCCCCCGAAGGCCCCCGGAGGCCCCCGAAGGCCCCCGGAGGCCCCCGGAGGCCCCCGGAGGCCCCCGGAGGCCCCCGGAGGCCCCCGAAGGCCCCCGCAGGCCCCCGCAGGCAGGCCCCCGCAGGCTCCCGGCGGCCCCCGAAGGCCACCGGAGGCCCCCGAAGGCCCCCGGAGACCCCCGAAGGCTCCCGAAGGCCCCTGATGGCCCCCTGAGGCCCCCAGAGGCCCCCGAAGACCCCGAAGGCTCCCGGAGGCCCCCGAAGGCCACCGGAGGCCATCGGAGGCCCCCGGAGGCCCCCGGAGGCCCCCGAAGGCCCCCGAAGGCCCCCGAAGGCCCCCGAAGGCCCCCGGAGGCCCCCGAAGGCCCCCGAAGGCCCCCGAAGGCCCCCGAAGGCCCCCGGAGGCCCCCGAAGGCCCCCGGAGGCCCCCGAAGGCCCCCGCAGGCCCCCGGAGGCCCCCGCACCCCCCCGTAGGCCCCCCGAGGCCCCCGGAGGCCCCCGAAGGCCCCCGGAAGCCCCCGGAGGCCCCCGGAGGCCCCCGGAGGCCCCCGGAGGCCCCCGGAGGCCCCCGAAGGCCCCCGAAGGCCCCCGGAGGCCCCCGAAGGCCCCCAAATGCCCCCGGAGGCCCCCGGAGGCCCCCGGAGGCCCCCGAAGGCCCCCGGAGGCCCCCGAAGGCCCCCGAAGGCCCCCGGAGGCCCCCGGAGGCCCCCGAGGGCCCACGAGGCCCCCGAGGCCCCCGAGGCCAAGGCCCCCGATGGCCCCCGGAGGCCCCCGAGGCCCCCGGAGGCCCCCGGAGGCCCCCGAGGCCCCCGGAGGCCCCCGGAGGCCCCCGAAGACCCCTGATGGTCCCCCAAGGCCTCCGGAGGCCCCCGAAGGCCCCCGGAGGCCCCCGGAGGCCCCCGGAGGCCCCCGAAGGCCCCCGGAGGCCCCCGGAGGCCCCCGAAGGCCCCCGAAGGCCCCCGGAGGCCCCCGGAGGCCCCCGAAGGCCCCCGAGGCCCCCGAAGGCCCCCGAAGGCCCCCGGAGGCCCCCGAAGGCCCCCGGAGGCCCCCGAAGACCCCCAAGGCTCCTGGAGGCCCCCGCAGGCCCCCGCAGGCTCCCGCAGGCCCCCGAAGGCCCCCGAAGGCCCCCGGAGGCCCCCGAAGGCTCCCGCAAGCCCCCGGAGGCCCCCGAAGGCCCCCCCAGGCCCCCGGAGGCCCCCGCAAGCCCCCGATGGCCCCCAGAGGCCCCCGAAGGCCCCCGGAGGCAGGCCCCCGAAGGCCCCCCAGGCCCCTGGAGGGCCCCGCAGGCCCCCGAAGGCCCCCGCAAGCCCCCGAGGCCCCCGAGGCCATCGGAGGCCCCCGGAGGCCCCCAACGCCCCTGGAGGCCCCCGAAGGCCACCGGAGGCCATCGGAGGCCCCCGGAGGCCCCCGAAGTCCACCGGAGGCCCCCGGAGGCCCCCGGAGGCCCCCGGAGGCCCCCGGAGGCCCCCGAAGGCCCCCGGAGGCCCCCGAAGGCCCCCGGAGGCCCCCGAAGGCCCCCGGAGGCCCCCGGAGGCCCCCGAAGGCCCCCGGAGGCCCCCGGAGGCCCCCGGAGGCCCCCGGAAGCCCCCGAAGGCCCCCGAAGGCCCCCGGAGGCCCCCGAAGGCCCCCGAAGGCCCCCGGAGGCCCCCGGAGGCCCCCGGAGGCCCCCGGAGGCCCCCGAAGGCCCCCGGAGGCCCCCGAAGGCCCCCGGAGGCCCCCGAAGGCCCCCGGAGGCCCCCGAAGGCCCCCGGAGGCCCCCGGAGGCCCCCGAAGGCCCCCGGAGGCCCCCGAAGGCCCCCGAAGGCCCCCGGAGGCCACCTGAGGCCCCCGGAGGCCCCCGAAGGCCCCCGGAGGCCCCCGAAGGCCCCCGACGGCCCCGGAGGCCCCCGGAGGCCCCCGGAGGCCCCCGAAGGCCCCCGGAGGCCCCCGGAGGCCCCCGGAGGCCCCCGAAGGCCCCCGAAGGCTCCCGAAGGCCCCCGATGGCCCCCGAAGGCCCCCAGAGGCCCCCGAAGACCCCGATGGCCCCCGGAGGCCCCCGGAGGCCCCCTTCGGCCCCCGAAGGCCCCCGATGGCGTCGCAAGGCCCCCGAAGGCCCCCGGAGGCCCCCGAAGGCCCCCGAAGGCCCCCGGAGGCCCCCGGAGGCCCCCGGAGGCCCCCGAAGGCCCCCGGAGGCCCCCAAATGCCCCCAAAGGCCCCCGGAGGCCCCCGAAGGCCACCGGAGGCCCCCGAAGGCCTCGGGAGGCCCCCGAAGGCCCCCGATGGCCCCCGGAGGCCCCCAGAGGCCCCCAAAGACCCCGATGGCCCCCGGAGGCCCCAGAGGCCCCCGAAGACCCCGATGGCCCCCGGAGGCCCCCGAAGGCCCCCGATGGCCCCCGGAGGCCCCCAGACGCCCCCGAAGACCCCGAGGGCCCCCGACGGACATCAGAGGCCCCTGGAGGCCATCGGAGGCCCCCAAAGGCCCCCAAAGGCCCCCGGAGGCCCCCGAGGCCCCCGGAGGCCCCCGAAGGCCCCCGAAGGCCCCCGAAGGCCCCCGAAGGCCCCCGGAGGCCCCAGGAGCCCCCGGAGGCCCGCGTAGGCCACCGGAGGCCCCCGATGGCCCCCGGAGGCCCCCAGAGGCCCCCGAAGACCCCGAAGGCTCCCGAAGGCCCCCGGAGCCCCGAAGGCCCCCGGAGGCCCCCGAAGGCCCCCGACGGCCCCCAGAGGCCCCCCAAGGCCCCCGAAGGCCCCCGAAGGCCCCCGGAGGCCCCCGGAGGCCCCCAGAGGCCCCCGAAGACCCCGATGGCCCCCGGAGGCCCCAGAGGCCCCCGAAGACCCCGATGGCCCCCGGAGGCCCCCGATGGCCCCCGGAGGCCCCCGGAGGCCATCGGAGGCCCCCGGAGGCCCCCGAAGGCCCCCAGGCCCCCGAGGCCCCCTAGGCCCCCGAAGGCCCCCGTAGGCCCCCGGAGGCCCCCGTAGGCCCCCGGAGGCCCCCGAGCCCCTTCGGCCCCCGAGGCCCCCATAGGCCCCCGAGGCCCCCGAGGCCCCCGAAGGCCCCCGAGGCCCCCTCGGCCCCCGAGGCCCCCGAAGGCCCCCGAAGGCCCCCGGAGGCCCCCGAGGCCCCCGGAGGCCCCCGAGGCCCCGAGGCCCCCGAGGCCCCCGAGGCCCCGAGGCCCCCGTAGGCCCCCGTAGGCCCCCGTAGGCCCCCTTAGGCCCCCGACGGCCCCCGAAGGCCCCCGGAGGCCCCCGAAGGCCCCCGCAGGCCCCCTAAGGCCCCCGGAGGCCCCCTAAGGCCCCCGGAGGCCCCCTAAGGCCCCCTGAGGCCCCCTAAGGCCCCCGGAGGCCCCCGGAGGCCCCCGGAGGCCCCCGGAGGCCCCCGATGGCATCATAGGGCCCCCGCAGGCCCCCGCAGGCCCCCGCAGGCCCCCGATGGCATCGTAAGGCCACCTAAGGCCCCCGGAGGCCCCCGAAGGCCCCCGGAGGCCCCCGGAGGCAACCGGAGGCCCCCTGCGGCCCCCGGAGGCCCCCGGAGGCCCCCGAAGGCCCCCGAAGGCCCCCGGAGGCCCCCGGAGGCCCCCGGAGGCCCCCTAAGGCCCCCGGAGGCCCCCGGCGGCCCCCGGAGGCCACCGGAGGCCCCCGGAGGCCCCCGGAGGCCCCCAGGCCCGGAGGCCCCCGAAGGCCCCCGCAGGCCCCCGGAGGCCCCCGAAGGCCCCCGGAGGCCCCCGAAGGCCCCCGGAGGCCCCCGAAGGCCCCCGGAGGCCCCCTTCGGCCCCCGAAGGCCCCCGAAGGCCCCTGAAGGCCCCCGGAGGCCCCCGGAGACCCCCCAAGGCCCCCGGAGGCCCCCGAAGGCCCCCGCAGGCCCCCGCAGGCCCCCGGAGGCCCCCGGAGGCCCCCGAAGGCCCCCGGAGGCCCCCGGACGCCCCCGGAGGCCCCCGGAGGCCCCCGGAGGCCCCCGATGGCATCATAAGGCCCCCGAAGGCCCCCGGAGGCCCCCGGAGGCCCCCTTAGGCCCCCGAAGGCCCCCGGAGGCCCCCGGAGGCCCCCTTAGGCCCCCGAAGGCCCCCGATGGCATTATAAGGCCCCCGAAGGCCCCCGGAGGCCCCCAAAGTCCCCCGAAGGCCCCCGGAGGCCCCCGGAGGCCCCCGGAGGCCCCCGAAGGCCCCCGAAGGCCCCCAAAGGCCTTCGAAGGCCCCGAAGGCCCCCTAAGGCCCCCTTCGGCCCCCAGAGGCCCCCGAAGGCTCCCGGAGGCCCCCGATGGCATCATAGGGCCCCGATGGCCCCCGGAGGCCCCCAAAGGCCCCCGAAGGCCCCCGCAGGCCCCCAGAGGCCCCCGATGGCATCATAGGGCCCCCGAAAGCCCCCGGAGGCCCCCAAAGGCCCCCGAAGGCCCCCGGAGGCCCCCGGAGGCCCCCTTAGGCCCCCGCAGGCCCCCGCAGGCCCCCGATGGCATCATAAGGCCCCCGAAGGCCCCCGGAGGCCCCCGAAGGCCCCCGAAGGCCCCCGGAGGCCCCCGGAGGCCCCCGAAGGCCCCCGGAGGCCCCCGGAGGCCCCCGTCGGCCCCCGGAGGCCCCCGCGGCCCCCGGAGGCCCCCTAGGCCCCGGAGGCCCCCTCGGCCCCCGAGGCCCCCGAAGGCCCCTGAGGCCCCCGAGGCCCCCGAGGCCCCCGGAGGCCCCCGGAGGCCCCCGGAGGCCCCCGAAGGCCCCCGGAGGCCCCCAAAGGCCCCCGAAGGCCCCCGGAAGGCCCCCGAAGGCCCCCGGAGGCCCCCGCAGGCCGCCTGAGGCCCCCGGGGGCCCCCGGATAGGGCCCCCGAAGGCCCCCGCAGGCCCCCGAGGCCCCCGAGGCCCCGTAAGGCCCCCGAAGGCCCCCGGAGGCCCCCGAAGGCCCCCGAAGGCCCCCGGAGGCCCCCGGAGGCCCCGGCGGCCCCCGTGGGGCCCCCGAGGGCCCCGAAGGCCCCCGCAAGCCCCCGGAGGCCCCCGAAGGCCCCCGGAGGCCGCCTGAGGCCCCCGGAGGCCCCCGGAGGCCCCCGGAGGCCCCCGGAGGCCCCCGTAGGCCCCCTTAGGCCCCCGTAGGCCCCCTGAGGCCCCCGAAGGCCCCCGAAGGCCCCCGGAGGCCCCCGGAGGCCCCCGGAGGCCCCCTTAGGCCCCCGTAGGCCCCCGGAGGCCCCCGGAGGCCCCCGGAGGCCCCCGTAGGCCCCCGGAGGCCCCCGGAGGCCCCCGGAGGCCCCCGGAGGCCCCCGGAGGCCCCCGGAGGCCCCCGGAGGCCCCCGGAGGCCCCCGAAGGCCCCCGATGGCATCGTAAGGCCACCTAAGGCCCCCGGAGGCCCCCGAAGGCCCCCGGAGGCCCCCGGAGGCCCCCGACGGCCCCCGGAGGCCCCCGCAGGCCCCCGCAGGCCCCCGATGGCATCATAAGGCCCCCGAAGGCCCCCGGAGGCCCCCAAAGGCCCCCGAAGGCCCCCGAACGCCCCCGGAGGCCCCCGGACGCCCCCGGAGACCCCCGGAGGCCCCCGGAGGCCCCCGAAGGCCCCCGAAGGCTCCCGGAGGCCCCCGGAGACCCCTAAAGGCCCCCGGAGGCCCCCTTCGGCCCCCGAAGGCCCCCTTAGGCCCCCGGAGGCCTACGAAGACCCCCCAAGGCCCCGGAGGCCCCCGAAGGCCCCCGCAGGCCCCCGCAGGCCCCCGGAGGCCCCCGGAGGCCCCCGGAGGCCCCCGGAGGCCCCCGAAAGCCCCTAAGGCCCCCGGAGGCCCCCGGCCCCCGAAGGCCCCCGAGGCCCCCGGAGGCCCCCGGAGGCCCCCGAAGGCCCCGGAGGCCCCCGGAGGCCCCCGAAGGCCCCCAGAGGCCACCGCAGGCCCCGGAGCCCCCCGGAGGCCCCCGGAGGCCCCCGGAGGCCCCCGGAAGCCCCCGAAGGCCCCCGGAGGCCCCTGAACCCCCGAAGGCCCCCGGAGGCCCACGAAGGCCCCTGGAGGCCCCCGGAAGCCCCCGGAGGCCCCCGGAGGCCCCCGAAGGCCCCCGGAGGCCCCCGGAGGCCCCCGGAGGCCCCCGGAGGCCCCCGGAGGCCCCCGAAGGCCCCCGAAGGCTCCCGGAGGCCCCCGGAGGCCCCCTTCGGCCCCGGGAGGCCCCCGGAGGCCCCCGGAGGCCCCCTTAGGCCCCCGAAGGCCCCCGATGGCATCGTAAGGCCCCCGAAGGCCCCCGGAGGCCCCCGAAGGCCCCCGGAGGCCCCCGGAGGCCCCCGGAGGCCCCCGGAGGCCCCCGAAGGCCCCCGAAGGCCCCCGGAGGTTCCCCAAGGCCCCCGAAGGCCCACGAAGGCCCCATGAGGCCCCCGGACGCCCCCTTAGGCCCCCGGCGGCCCCCGCAGGCCCCAGAGGGCCCCGATGGCCCCCGGAGGCCCCCTAAGGCCCCCGAAGGCCCCCGCAGGCCCCCAGAGGCCCCCGATGGCTCAAGGGCCCCCGCAAGCCCCCGGAGGCCCCCTCAGGCCCCCGAAGGCCCCCTCAGGCCACCGTAGTCCCCCTTCGGCCCCCGAAGGCCCCCGCAGGCCCCCGATGGCATCATAAGGCCCCCGAAGGCCCCCGGAGGCTTCCAAAGGCCCCCGAAGGCCCCGGGGGCCCGGAGGCCTTTGGAAGCCTCCGGGGGCCTTCGGGGGCCTTATGATGCCATCGGGGGCCTCCGGGGGCCTTCGGGGGCCTAAGGGGGCCTCCGGAAGCCTCCGGGGGCCTTCGGGGGCCTTTGGGGGCCTCCGGGGGCTTTCGGGGGCCCTATGATGCCATCGGGGGCCTCTGGGGGCCTCCGGGGGGCCTTCGGGGGCCTTTGGGGGGCCTCCGGGGGGTGCCATCGGGGCCTATGATGCCATCTGGGGGCCACCGGGAGCCTTCGGGGGCACTGGGGGCCGAAGGGTGCCTTAGGGGGCCTTCGGGTCCCTTCGAAGGCCATAGGGGGCCAACGGTTCCATCGGGGGCCTCCGGGTGCCTCCGGGGGCCTCCGGGGGCCTCGGGGGACTTTGGGGGCCTCCGGGGGCCTACGGGGGGCCTTATAATTGCCATCGGGTGGGCCTCGGTGGCCTAAGGGGTCCTCCGGGGGCCTCCGGGGGCCTTCGGGGGCCTTAGGGGGCCTCCGGGGGCCCTCCGGGGGCCATCGGGGGCCTTATGATGTCCATCGGGGGCCTCCGGGGGGCCTCCGGGGGCCCTCCGGGGGCGTCCGGGGGCCTCCGGGGGCCTTCGGGGGCCTCCGGGGGCCTCCGGGGGCCTGCGGGGGCTTCGGGGGGCTTCGGGGCCTCCGGGGGCCTTGGGGGCCTCCGGGGGCCTCCGGGGGCCTTCGGGGGCCTGGGGGCCTCCGGGGGCCTTCGGGGGCCTCCGGGGGCCTCCGGGGCCTCGGGGGCCTTCGGGGGCCTGCGGGGGCCTCGGGGGCCTTCGGGGGCCTCCGGGGGCCTTCGGGGGCCTCCGGGGGCCTCCGGGGGCCTAAGGGGGCCTTCGGGGGCCGAAGGGGGCCTCCGGGGGCCTTTAGGGGTCTCCGGGGGCCTCCGGGGGCCTCCGGGGCCCTCCGGGGGCCTCCGGGGGCCTGCGGGGGCCTGCGGGGGCCTTCGGGGGCCTCCGGGGACCTTGGGGGGTCTCCGGGGGCCTCCGGGGGCCTAAGGGGGCCTTCGGGGGCCGAAGGGGGCCTCCGGGGGCCTTTAGGGGTCTCCGGGGGCCTCCGGGAGCCTTCGGGGGCCTTCGGGGGCCTCCGGGGGCCGAAGGGGGCCGAAGGGGGCCTCCGGTAGCCTCCGGGGGCCTTCGGGGGCCTTTGGGGGCCTCCGGGGGCCTTCGGGGGCCTTACGATGCCATCGGGGGCCTGCGGGGGCCTGCGGGGGCCTTCGGGGGCCCTATGATGCCATCGGGGGCCTCCGGGGGCCTCCGGGGGCCTTCGGGGGCCTCCGGGGGCCTTAGGTGGCCTTACGATGCCATCGGGGGCCTTCGGGGGCCTAAGGGGGCCTCCGGGGGCCTCCGGGGGCCTCCGGGGGCCTCCGGGGGCCTCCGGGGGCCTCCGGGGGCCTAAGGGGGCCTAAGGGGGCCTAAGGGGGCCTAAGGGGGCCTAAGGGGGCCTAAGGGGGCCTAAGGGGGCCTAAGGGGGCCTCCGGGGGCCTCCGGGGGCCTCCGGGGGCCTTCAGGGGCCTTCGGGGGCCTAAGGGGGCCGAAGGGGGCCTAAGGGGGCCTAAGGGGGCCTAAGGGGGCCTAAGGGGCCCTATGGGGGCCTAAGGGGGCCGAAGGGGGCGTAAGGGGGCCTCCGGGGGCCTAAGGGGGCCTCCGGGGGCCTTCAGGGGCCTTCGGGGGCCTAAGGGGGCCGAAGGGGGCCGAAGGGGGCCGAAGGGGGCCTCCGGGGGCCTCCGGGAGCCTTCGGGGGCCTTCGGGGGCCTCCGGGGGCCTTAGGTGGCCTTACGACGCCATCGGGGGCCTGCGGGGGCCTGCGGGGGCCTTCGGGGGCCCTATGATGCCATCGGGGGCCTCCGGGGGCCTCCGGGGGCCTTGAGGGGTGGGCCTTAGGGGGCCTTAGGGGGCCTCCGGGGCCTTCGGGGGCCTTTGGGGGCCTCCGGGGGCCTTCGGGGGCCTCCGGGGGCCTCCGGGGGCCTCCGGGGGCCTTCGGGGGCCGAAGGGGGCCTAAGGGGGCCTTCAGGGGCCTTCGGGGGCCTAAGGGGGCCGAAGGGGGCCTCCCGGGGCCGAAGGGGGCCTCCGGGGGCCGAAGGGGGCCTTCGGGGGCCTTCGGGGGCCTTCGGGGGCCTCCGGGGGCCGAATGGGGCCGAAGGGGGCCTCCGGTAGCCTCCGGGGGCCTTCGGGGGCCTTTGGAAGCCTCCGGGGGCCTTCGGGGGCCTTATGATGCCATCGGGGGCCTGCGGGGGCCTTCGGGGGCCGAAGGGGGCCTCCGGAAGCCTCCGGGGGCCTTCGGGGGCCTTTGGGGGCCTCCGGGGGCTTTCGGGGGCCCTATGATGCCATCGGGGGCCTCTGGGGGCCTGCGGGGGCCTTCGGGGGCCTTTGGGGGCCTCCGGGGGCCATCGGGGCCCTATGATGCCATCGGGGGCCTCCGGGAGCCTTCGGGGGCCTCTGGGGGCCGAAGGGGGCCTTAGGGGGCCTTCGGGGCCTTCGAAGGCCTTTGGGGGCCTTCGGGGGCCTTCGGGGGCCTCCGGGGGCCTCCGGGGGCCTCCGGGGGCCTTCGGGGGACTTTGGGGGCCTCCGGGGGCCTTCGGGGGCCTTATAATGCCATCGGGGGCCTTCGGGGGCCTAAGGGGGCCTCCGGGGGCCTCCGGGGGCCTTCGGGGGCCTAAGGGGGCCTCCGGGGGCCTCCGGGGGCCTTCGGGGGCCTTATGATGCCATCGGGGGCCTCCGGGGGCCTCCGGGGGCCTCCGGGGGCGTCCGGGGGCCTCCGGGGGCCTTCGGGGGCCTCCGGGGGCCTCCGGGGGCCTGCGGGGGCCTGCGGGGGCCTTCGGGGGCCTCCGGGGGCCTTGGGGGGTCTCCGGGGGCCTCCGGGGGCCTCCGGGGGCCTAAGGGGGCCTTCGGGGGCCGAAGGGGGCCTCCGGGGGCCTTGGGGGGTCTCCGGGGGCCTCCGGGGCCCTCCGGGGGCCTCCGGGGGCCTGCGGGGGCCTGCGGGGGCCTTCGGGGGCCTCCGGGGGCCTTGGGGGGTCTCCGGGGGCCTCCGGGGGCCTAAGGGGGCCTTCGGGGGCCGAAGGGGGCCTCCGGGGGCCTTTAGGGGTCTCCGGGGGCCTCCGGGAGCCTTCGGGGGCCTTCGGGGGCCTCCGGGGGCCGAAGGGGGCCGAAGGGGGCCTCCGGTAGCCTCCGGGGGCCTTCGGGGGCCTTTGGGGGCCTCCGGGGGCCTTCGGGGGCCTTACGATGCCATCGGGGGCCTGCGGGGGCCTGCGGGGGCCTTCGGGGGCCCTATGATGCCATCGGGGGCCTCCGGGGGCCTCCGGGGGCCTTCGGGGGCCTCCGGGGGCCTTAGGTGGCCTTACGATGCCATCGGGGGCCTTCGGGGGCCTAAGGGGGCCTCCGGGGGCCTCCGGGGGCCTCCGGGGGCCTCCGGGGGCCTCCGGGGGCCTCCGGGGGCCTCCGGGGGCCCTATGATGCCATCGGGGGCCTCCGGGGGCCCTATGATGCCATCGGGGGCCTACGGGGGCCTCCGGGGGCCTTCGGGGGCCTAAGGGGGCCTCCAGGGGCCTCCTGGGGGCCTCCGGGGGCCTCCGGGGGCCTTCTGGGGCCTTCGGGGGCCTAAGGGGGCCGAAGGGGGCCTAAGGGGGCCTAAGGGGGCCTCGGGGCCTAAGGGGGCCTCGGGGGCCTCGGGGGCCTTCGGGGGCGAAGGGGGCCTCCGGGGGCCTCGGGGGCCTCCGGGGGCCTTCGTGGGCCTTCGGGGGCCTAAGGGGGCCTCGGGGGCCTCGGGGCCGAGGGGGCCTCCGGGGGCCTCCGGGGGCCTTCGGGGGCCTTCGGGGGCTTCCAGGGGCTTTCAGGGGCCTCCGGGGCCCTCCGGGGGCCTTCGGGGGCCTCCGGGGGCCTCCGGGGGCCTTCGGGGGCCTCCGGGGGCTTCCGGGGGCCTCCAGGGGCCTTCGTGGGCCTTCGTGGGCCTTGGGGGGCCTCCGGGGGCCTTCGGGGGCCTTCGGGGGCTTCCAGGGGCTTTCAGGGGCCTCCGGGGCCCTCCGGGGGCCTTCGGGGGCCGAAGGGGGCCTAAGGGGGCCTTCAGGGGCCTTCGGGGGCCTAAGGGGGCCGAAGGGGGCCTCCGGGGGCCTCCGGGGGCCTCCGGGGGCCTCCGGGGGCCTTCGGGGGCCTCCGGGGGCCTTCGGGGGCCTCCGGTGGACTTCGGGGGCCTCCGGGGGCCTTCAGGGGCCTCCGGTGGCCTTCTGGGCCTCCGGGGGCCTTCGGGGGCCTCCGGGGGCCTTCGGGGGCCTCCGGGGGCCGAAGGGGGCCTCCGGGGGCCTCCGGGGGCCTTCGGGGGCCTTCGGGGGCCTCCGGGGGCCTTCGGGGGCCCTTGGGGCCTCGGGGGCCTCGGGGGCCTCCGGGGGCCTCGAGGGGCCTTCGGGGGCCTCCGGGGGCCTCGGGGCCCTATGATGCCATCGGGGGCCTCCGGGAGCCTTCGGGGGCCTCCGGGGGCCGAAGGGGGCCTTAGGGGGCCTTCGGGGCCTACGAAGGCCTTTGCGGGCCGACGGGGGCCTTCGGGGGCCTCCGGGGGCCTCCGGGGGCCTCCGGGGGCCTTCGGGGGCCTAAGGGGGCCTCCGGGGGCCTTCGGGGGCCTTAAGCATCGGGGCCTTCGGGGGCCTAAGGGGGCCTCCGGGGGCCTCCGGGGGCCTTCGGGGGCCTCCGGGGGCCTCCGGGGGCCCCCGGGGGCCTTCGGGGGCCTACGGCGGCCATCGGGGGCCTCCGGGGGCCTCCGGGGGCCTCCGGGGGCCTCCGGGGGCCTCCGGGGGCCTTCGGGGGCCTCCGGGGGCCTCCGGGGGCCTGCGGGGGCCTGCGGGGGCCTTCGGGGGCCTCCGGGGGCCTTGGGGGGCCTCCGGGGGCCTCCGGGGGCCTCGGGGGGCCTCCGGGGGCCTTCGGGGGCCATCGGGGGCCTCCGGGGGCCTTCGGGGGCCTCCGGGGGCCTCCGGGGGCCTCCGGGGGCCTTCGGGGGCCTTCGGGGGCCTCCGGGGGCCTCCGGGGTCTTGCGGGGGCCTGCGGGGGCCTCCGGGGGCCTCCGGGAGCCTTCGGGGGCCTCCGGGGGCCTCCGGGGGCCTTCGGGGGCCTTCGGGGGCCTCCGGGGGCCTTCGGGGGCCTTACGATGCCATCGGGGGCCTGCGGGGGCCTGCGGGGGCCTTCGGGGGCCCTATGATGCCATCGGGGGCCTCCGGGGGCCTCCGGGGGCCTTCGGGGGCCTCCGGGGGCCTCCGGGGGCCTCCGGGGGCCTCCGGGGGCCTCCGGTGGTCTTCGGGGGCCTCCAGTGGCAATCGGGGCCTCCGGGGGCCTCCGATGGCCTCCGGGGGCCTCCGGGGGCCATCGGGGGCCTCCGGGGGCCATCGGGGTCTTCGGGGGCCTCTGGGGCCTCCGGGGGCCTCCGGGGGCGTCGGGGGCCTCCGGGGGCCTTCGGGGGCCTCCGGGGGCCTAAGGGGGCCTCCGGGGGCCTTCGGGGGCCTTCGGGGGCCTTCGGGGGCCTTCGGGGGCCTTACGATGCCATCGGGGGCCTAAGAGGGCCTAAGGGGGCCTCCGGGGGCCGAAGGGGGCCTCCGGGGGCCTCCGGGGGCCTCCGGGGGCCTGCGGGGGCCCCCGGGGGCCTTCGGTGGCCTTCGGGGGCCTCCGGGGGCCTCCGGGGGCCTGCGGGGGCCTCCGGGGGCCTTATGATGCCATCGGGGGCCTCCGGGGCCCTCCGGGGGCTTCCGGGGGCCTGCGGGGGCCTGCGGGGGCCTTCGGGGCCTCGGGGGCCATCGGGGGCCTCCGGGGGCCTTCGGGGGCCTCCGGGGGCCTCCGGGGGCCTTCGGGGGCATCGGGGGCCTCCGGGGCCCTGCGGGGCCTTCGGGGGCCTGGGGGCCGGGGGCCTCCGGGGCCTCAGGGGGCCTCCGGGGCCTACGGGGCCTTCGGGGGCCTTCGGGGGCCTCGGGGGCCTCCGGGGGCCTCCGGGGGCCTCCGTGGGCCTCCGGGGGCCTTCCGGGTCTTCGGGGTCCTCCGGGGGCCTCCGGGGGCCTTCGGGCCATCGGGGGCCTCGGGGGCCTTCGGGGCCTCGGGGGCCTCCGGGGCCTTCGGGGGCCTCCGGGGGCCTTCGGGGGCCTCCGGTGGCCTTCGGGGGCCCTCGGTGGCCTTCGGGGGCCTGCGGGTGCCTGCGGGGGCCTTCGGGGGCATTCGGGGGCCTTAGGTGGCCTTAGGGGGCCATCGGGGGCCTAAGGAGGCCTATGTGGGCCTCCGGGGGCCGAAGGGGGCCTCCGGGGGCCTCCGGGGGCCTTCGGGGGCCTCCGGGGGCCTGCGGGGGCCTTCGGGGGCCATCGGGGCCCTATGATGCCATCGGTGGCCTCCGGGAGCCTTCGGGGGCCTCCGGGGGCCGAAGGGGGCCTCCGGGTGCCTTCGGGGCCTTCGAAGGCCTTTGGGGGCCTTCGGGGGCCTCCGGGGGCCTCCGGGGGCCTTCGGGGGCCTTTGGGGGCCTTAGGGGGCCTCCGGGGGCCTCCGGGGGCCTCCGGGGGCCTTCGGGGGCCTTTGGGGGCCTCCGGGGGCCTTCGGGGGCCTTATGATGCCATCGGGGGCCTCCGGGGGCCTACAAGGGCCTGCGGGGGCCTTCGGGGGCCTTACGATGCCATAGGGGGCCTCCGGGGGCCTTCGGGGGCCTTCGGGGGCCTCCGGGGGTCTCTGGGGCCTTCGGGGGCCTCCGGGGGCCTCGGGGGCCTTCGGGGGCCTCGGGGGCCTTCGGGGCCCTATGGGGCCTCGGGGGCCTCCGGGGGCCTTCGGGGGCCTCCGGGGGCCTCGGGGGCCTCCGGGGGCCTCGGGGCCTCGGGGCCTTCGGGGGCCTCGGGGGCCATCGGGGGCCTCCGGGGGCCTCCGGGGGCCTCGGGGGCCTCGGGGGCCTCCGGGGGCCTTCGGGGGCCTACGGGGGCCTCGGGGGCCTCGGGGGCCTCGGGGGCCTTCGGGGGCCTTCGGGGGCCTCCGGGGGCCTCCGGGGGCCTCCGGGCTTGGCCTCCGGGGGCCATCGGGGCCTTCGGGGGCCTTCGGGGGCCTCCTGGGGCCTTCGGGGGCCTCCGGTGGCCTTCGGGGGCCTCCGGGGGCCTCCGGGGGCCTCCGGGGGCCTCCGGTGGTCTTCGGGGGCCTCGGGGGCCATCGGGGGCCTCCGGGGGCCTCCGGGGGCCTTCGGGGGCCTCCGGGGGCCTTCGGGGGCCTTACGATGCCATCGGGGGCCTTCGGGGGCACCGAGGCCTGCGGGGGCCTTCGGGGGCCTCCGGGGGCCTTCGGGGGCCTCCGGGGGCCTTCGGGGGCCTCCGGGGGCCTCCGGGGGCCTCCGGGGGCCTCCGGGGGCCTCCGGTGGCCTTCGGGGCCTCCGGGGGCCTCCGATGGCCTCCGGGGGCCTCCGGGGGCCATCGGGGTCTTCGGGGGCGTCTGGGGGCCTCCGGGGGCCATCGGGGGCCTTCGGGGGCCTCCGGGGGCCTTCGGGGGCCTCCGGGGGCCTTCGGGGGCCTCCGGTGGCCTTCGGGGGCCTCCGGGGGCCTTTGGGGGCCTTTGGGGGCCTCCGGGGCCTCCGGGGGCCTCCGGGGGCCTTCGGGGGCCTCCGGGGGCCTTCGGGGGCCTTATGATGCCATCGGGGGCCTGCGGGGGCCTTCGGGGGCCGAAGGGGGCCTCCGGTAGCCTCCGGGGGCCTTCGGGGGCCTTTGGGGGCCTCCGGGGGCTTTCGGGGGCCCTATGATGCCATCGGGGGCCTCCGGGAGCCTGCGGGGGCCTTCGGGGGCATTCGGGGGCCTTAGGTGGCCTTAGGGGGCCATCGGGGGCCTAAGGAGGCCTATGTGGGCCTCCGGGGGCCGAAGGGGGCCTCCGGGGGCCTCCGGGGGCCTTCGGGGGCCTCCGGGGGCCTGCGGGGGCCTTCGGGGGCCATCGGGGCCCTATGATGCCATCGGGGGCCTCCGGGAGCCTTCGGGGGCCTCCAGGGGCCGAAGGGGGCCTCCGGGTGCCTTCGGGGCCTTCGAAGGCCTTTGGGGGCCTTCGGGGGCCTCCGGGGGCCTCCGGGGGCCTTCGGGGGCCTTTGGGGGCCTTAGGGGGCCTCCGGGGGCCTCCGGGGGCCTCCGGGGGCCTTCGGGGGCCTTTGGGGGCCTCCGGGGGCCTTCGGGGGCCTTATGATGCCATCGGGGGCCTCCGGGGGCCTACAAGGGCCTGCGGGGGCCTTCGGGGGCCTTACGATGCCTTAGGGGGCCTCCGGGGGCCTTCGGGGGCCTTCGGGGGCCTCCGGGGGTCTCTGGGGGCCTTCGGGGGCCTCCGGGGGCCTCTGGGGGCCTTAGGGGGCCTTAGGGGGCCTTAGGGGCCCTATGATGCCATCGGGGGCCTCCGGGAGCCTTCGGGGGCCTCCGGGGGCCGAAGGGGGCCTCCGGGTGCCTTCGGGGCCTTCGAAGGCCTTTGGGGGCCTTCGGGGGCCTTCGGGGGCCTCCGGGGGCCTCCGGGGGCCGTCGGGGGCCTTTTGGGGCCTCCGGGGGCCTTCGGGGGCCTTATGATGCCATCGGGGGCCACCGGGGGCCTACAGGGGCCTGCGGGGGCCTTCGGGGGCCTTCGGGGGCCTTACGATGCCATAGGGGGCCTCCGGGGGCCTTCGGGGGCCGAAGGGGGCCGAAGGGGGCCTTCGGGGGCTTAAGGGGGCCTCCGGGGGCCTCTGGGGGCCTTCAGGGGCCTTAGGGCGCCTAAGGGGGCCGAAGGGGGCCGAAGGGGTTCTCCGGGGGCCTCCGGGGGCCTCCGGGGGCCTTCGGGGGCCTTCGGGGGCCTTATGATGTCATCGGGGGCCTCCGCGGGCCTGCGGGGGCCTGCGGGGGCCTTCGGGGGCCCTATGATGCCATCGAGGGCATCCGGGGGCCTCCGCGGGCCTTCGGGGGCCTTACGATGCCGTTGGGGGCCTCCGGGGGCCTTCGGGGGCCTCCGGGGGCCGAAGGGGGCCTCCGGGGGCCTCCGGGGGCCTGCGGGGGCCTCCGGGGGCCTCCGGGGGCCTCCGGGGTCCGTCGGGGGCCTTATGATGCCATCGGGGGCCTCCGGGGGCCTGCGGGGGCCTGCGGGGGCCTTCGGGGGCCCTATGATGCCATCGGGGGCCTCCGGGGGCCTCCGGGGGCCTTCGGGGGCCTTCGGGGGCCTTCGGGGGCCTCCGGGAGCCTTCGGGGGCCTCCGGGGGCCGAAGGGGGCCTCCGGGTGCCTTCGGGGCCTTCGAAGGCCTTTGGGGGCCTTCGGGGGCCTTCGGGGGCCTCCGGGGGCCTCCGGGGGCCGTCGGGGGCCTTTGGGGGCCTAAGGGGGCCTCCGGGGGCCTTCGGGGGCCTTTGGGGGCCTCCGGGGGCCTTCGGGGGCCTTATGATGCCATCGGGGGCCACCGGGGGCCTACAGGGGCCTGCGGGGGCCTTCGGGGGCCTTCGGGGGCCTCTGGGGGCCTTCAGGGGCCTTAGGGGGCCTAAGGGGGCCGAAGGGGGCCGAAGGGGTTCTCCGGGGGCCTCCGGGGGCCTCCGGGGGCCTTCGGGGGCCTTCGGGGGCCTTATGATGTCATCGGGGGCCTCCGCGGGCCTGCGGGGGCCTGCGGGGGCCTTCGGGGGCCCTATGATGCCATCGGGGGCATCCGGGGGCCTCCGCGGGCCTTCGGGGGCCTTACGATGCCGTTGGGGGCCTCCGGGGGCCTTCGGGGGCCTCCGGGGGCCGAAGGGGGCCTCCGGGGGCCTCCGGGGGCCTGCGGGGGCCTCCGGGGTCCTCTGGGGGCCTCCGGGGCCCGTCGGGGGCCTTATGATGCCATCGGGGGCCTCCGGGGGCCTGCGGGGGCCTGCGGGGGCCTTCGGGGGCCCTATGATGCCATCGGGGGCCTCCGGGGGCCTCCGGGGGCCTTCGGGGGCCTTCGGGGGCCTCCGGAAGCCTTCGGGGGCCACCGGGGGCCTACAGGGGCCTGCGGGGGCCTTCGGGGGCCTTACGATGCCATAGGGGGCCTCCGGGGGCCTTCGGGGGCCGAAGGGGGCCGAAGGGGGCCTTCGGGGGCCTAAGGGGGCCTCCGGGGGCCTCTGGGGGCCTTCAGGGGCCTTAGGGGGCCTAAGGGGGCCGAAGGGGGCCGAAGGGGTTCTCCGGGGGCCTCCGGGGGCCTCCGGGGGCCTTCGGGGGCCTTATGATGTCATCGGGGGCCTCCGCGGGCCTGCGGGGGCCTTCGGGGGCCCTATGATGCCATCGGGGGCATCCGGGGGCCTCCGCGGGCCTTCGGGGGCCTTACGATGCCGTTGGGGGCCTCCGGGGGCCTTCGGGGGCCTCCGGGGGCCGAAGGGGGCCTCCGGGGGCCTCCGGGGGCCTGCGGGGGCCTCCGGGGGCCTCCGGGGGCCTCCGGGGTCCGTCGGGGGCCTTATGATGCCATCGGGGGCCTCCGGGGGCCTGCGGGGGCCTGCGGGGGCCTTCGGGGGCCCTATGATGCCATCGGGGGCCTCCGGGGGCCTCCGGGGGCCTTCGGGGGCCTTCGGGGGCCTCCGGGAGCCTTCGGGGGCCTCCGGGTGCCTTCGGGGCCTTCGAAGGCCTTTGGGGGCCTTCGGGGGCCTCCGGGGGCCTCCGGGGGCCTTCGGGGGCCTTTGGGGGCCTCCGGGGGCCTTCGGGGGCCTTATGATGCCATCGGGGGCCTGCGGGGGCCTGCGGGGGCCTGCGGGGGCCTTCGGGGGCCCTATGATGCCATCGGGGGCCTCCGGGGGCCTCCGGGGGCCTCCGGGGGCCGAAGGGGGCCTCCGGGGGCCTCCGGGGGCCTTCGGGGGCCTAAGGGGGCCTCCGGGGGCCGAAGGGGGCCTCCGGGGGCCGAAGGGGGCCTCCGGGGGCCTTCGGGGGCCTTTGGGGGCCTCCGGGGGCCTTCGGGGGCCTTATGATGCCATCGGGGGCCTCCGGGGGCCTCCGGGGGCCTTCGGGGGCCTTACGATGCCATAGGGGGCCTCCGGGGGCCTTCGGGGGCCTCCGGGGGCCGAAGGGGGCCTCCGGGGGCCTCCGGGGGCCTAAGGGGGCCTAAGGGGGCCTCCGAGGGCCGAAGGGGGCCTCCGGGGGCCGAAGGGGGCCTCCGGGGGCCTTCAGGGGCCGTCGGGGGCCTTAGGGGGCCTCCGTGGGCCTCTGGGGGCCTCCGGGGGCCTCCGGGGGCCTCCGGGGTCCTTCAGGGGCCTTCGGGGGCCTCCGGGGGCCTTCGGGGGCCTCCGGGGGCCGAAGGGGGCCTCCGGGGGCCTCCGGGGGCCTTCGGGGGCCTAAGGGGGCCTAAGGGGGCCGAAGGGGGCCTCCGGGGGCCGAAGGGGGCCTCCGGGGGCCTTCAGGGGCCGTCGGGGGCCTTAGGGGGCCTCCGTGGGCCTCTGGGGGCCTCCGGGGGCCTCCGGGGGCCTCCGGGGGCCTTCGGGGGCCTTTGGGGGCCTCCGGGGGCCTTCGGGGGCCTTATGATGCCATCGGGGGCCTCCGGGGGCCTGCGGGGGCCTGCGGGGGCCTGCGGGGGCCTTCGGGGGCCTTCGGGGGCCTCCGGGGGCCTTAGGGTTTTAGGGTTTTAGGGTTTAGGGTTTTAGGGTTTTAGGGTTTTAACCCCCGAAGGCCCCCGGAGGCCCCCGGAGGCCCCCGGAGGCCCCCGATGGCATCATAGGGCTCCCGAAGGCCCCCGCAGGCCCCCGCAGGCCCCCGCAGGCCCCCCCAGGCCCCCGATGGCATCATAAGGCCCCCGAAGGCCCCCGGAGGCCCCCAAAGGCCCCCGAAGGCCCCCGGAGGCCCCCGGAGGCCCCCGAAGGCCCCCAAAGGCCTTCGAAGGCCCCGAAGGCACCCGGAGGCCCCCTTCGGCCCCCGGAGGCCCCCGAAGGCCCCCGAAGGCCCCCGAAGGCCCCCGGAGGCCCCTGCAGGCCCCCGGAGGCCCCCGGAGGCCCCCTTCGGCCCCCGGAGGCCCCCGAAGGCCCCCGGAGGCCCCCAACGGCATCGTAAGGCCCCCGAAGGCCCCCGAAGGCCCCCGGAGGCCCCCGATGGCATCATAAGGCCCCCGAAGGCCCCCGAAGGCCCCCGAAGGCCCCCGGAGGCCCCCGAAGGCCCCCGGAGGCCCTCGGAGGCCCCCTAAGGCCCCCGAACGCCCCCGGAGGCCCCCGAAGGCCCCCGGAGGCCCCCGGAGGCCCTCGAAGGCCCCGGGGCCCCCCCAAGCCCCCCCAAGCCCCCTCAGGGCCCCCCTAACACCCCCGGGGCCCCCCAAGCCCCTCCAGGGCCCCCCAAGCCCCCGCGGGGTCCCCCAAGCCCCCCCGGGGCCCCCCCAAGGCCCCCCGGCCTTCAGGCCCATAACGGAGTCCGTTAAGAGTCCGTACGGTTCAACAGTGTCGAACTTGAAGCTTACTAGAAGCGTCGGAAGCGGAATTACGGTCACGTTGCAAGAGCTGAGATGCCGATTGGTCCTCCTGCAGATGCTGCGTCGTCAGTCGAAGCCGCGCGCTTTCAGAAGTCGCGACCAACGGTCACTATGCACACTTCCCAAGGGTCCAGCAAAACCCGCAATGATTTTTAGGGTTGCATTTTCCAAACCTAAAGCTAAGAGCCCGAATCATTGCCATGTTGTTCCAACTGCCGCTTCGAAATCGACAGTTGATAGCTCCAACCTACAGACTGACTTAACGAGGCGGCCGCGGCCTTCTGCTCTTGCAATTGCTCTCTACGTACCGAACCTGGTCTGCTATGGGCGGCTGGTGCTTCTGGCGGCAGCGGCGCTCGTCGCGGCATCGCGACCCGCTGCCGCTGTCTCGCTCATCTTACTCAACTTCATACTGGATGGCGTGGATGGAGCAGTGGCCAGGCGTCTTGGACAGGTGACGGAACGGAAGTGCGGGGGCAGGGGCGGCCCGAACGACGTGGATTTGAGGCACCGAGCGGCACCTGGGCGTCCCGAACAGGTCATCTCCTTCAAATCTTTCTCTGGCTCCTTGACGGAATGCTCCACCTCGACCCCTCCCACTCCCATTCCCTTCTCGCCTTCTGCCCCAGACGTCCGCTTTCGGCTCCTTCCTGGATGTGGCTGTGGATCTGGCCTCCCGCGGGCTGGTCTGGAGCTGGGCGGCCCCGGGCGGTTTCGGAGCAGCGGTACTGCTGCTCGAGTCGCTGACCTTTGTGTGCACGCATGCGGTAGGAAGGCGGGGCTGGGAACCCCGGGGTATGGGGCGCACACGGGGGAGAGGAATTGGGGGTCAGTGCGGGAGGGTGCGGCAGTTGATGTCATGAGGGAGGGAAGGGGGCTATGCGGCTGGTGGGTGGTGCGACTGGTCGTACAAAGTGGGTTGGGTGATAACTGATAAAGAAGGACCGCAGCTGCAGCGGCTGGGGCGGCTGGATGGTGACCTGAAGCTTCCTAATCCCCCTCCCTCCCCGGAAACTGCGCACTACCCGCTGTATGACCCTCTGATGGATCCCGGCTGCGGAGGGCGCGCTGCGGTTGCCAACCCACAACTCAAGCGACGCTACCAGTACACGCGCGCCTGAACCACATACCGCAATCCGCATATTACCGTGCCATGACGTACTCGGCGCGTCTCTGTTGCCGCCTGAAAAGTGCGATTCGACATTGCACGCAGTGCCACCGATGGTGCGATGCAGCCCTCCGCCCTGCCCTGCCCAGCCCTGCCCTGCCCTGCCCACCCATCCCCCACCCACCCACCCACCTGCCCACCCCTCGCGCAGGCCTCTGGCCCCGCCTGGAAGGACCCGCTCCACTTCTCGACGGCACCCCGCTGGGCCCGGTCCGTGATGGCCAACGGTTTCAGGACCCCCCCGGGCTGCTGGGCGGTGGCGGGGCTCATGGGATGCCCCCTTTGGATGTGGGCGCACAGGTGGGGGGGGGTGCAGTGCGGTGCAGTGGCGCTGGACGGGGCAGGGAGGGCGGGGCAGGGAGGGCGGGGAAGATGGGAGAGGGTAAGGTGGGAGAGGGTAAGGTGGGAGAGGGAAAAGGGTGCAAATGTTCGTTGCGTGTGGATGGGGCGGTCGGGTCGGGGAGGGCGGAAGGGGCCGAAAAGCTTCGGCTGGCGGTGCGGGAGCAGACGTGGAGACGTCCGGTGGAGGAGTTGGGGGCGAGGCGAGGGTTGGCGGCGCAAGGGGCGAACCCCTGGGTGGGGTTGGGGTTGGGGTTGGGTGGGCACTAGGACAGCACGCGCACCGGAAAGATCCTTTGGTGCAGTCCCCTGGCGCCTGGCTGGCAGAGTGGCAGGGTGGCAGTCCCATGTGCCCTCGTGCCTTTGCGGGATGCGTGCCCCTTCGGTATCCCTGGTCGGGTTGGGGCACGCCTCGGCAATCCAGAACCCCAAACCCACCCAAATCCACTCCCGACACGTTCCACCAGCCCCACCCCCACCCCCTGGCTCGTGTGAAGCCCCGCGAAATTCGTCCCTCTCCCTCTCTCCTGCGCGCGGCTTCTGCGACCACTGCAAGACAGAGTGATGCCCGGCAGCCCCTGGAGCAGTCCGTTGCTGGGGGCGGTGCTGGTTTCGGGGCGGCTGCTGGCGGCGGCGGTGGAGGTGTGGGTGGTTGGGCGCCACCTAGGGATGCTGCTGACGCGGGACGCACAGGCGGCGGCGGAGAGGGCGGCGGCCGCGGCAGCAGGTGAGGTGGCGGCAGCGGCTGCGGCTGCCGATGCCAATGCCGGCAGCGGCCAGGCGGCGATGGGCGGCGTGGTGGAGTGCCCCGCGGGGCCTTCGGAGGAGGAGGGACCGGATGGGGGTGTAAGATAGGAATGGGCCGGCTCCTAAGGGCTTGGAGTGGCGCACTCGGCTTGCCGCTGAGTGCGCCGCCGCCGTATCGCGGCCGTGGGGGTGATGGGTTGGTAGTGAACTTCTGATGGGGACATGGGGTTGGGTTGACGCAGCAATGGGTTGGGGTGACCGCGCTGTTCAACGTAGCCAGGAGGCGGGTTGGTTTCCTTCGCCGCAGGAAGGCCGAATTCCCCGTCCGGTTCGCGTTGCGGGTTGCGAGTGTATGTTGTGTGTGTGCATGTGTGTTTGTATTTGGGGGCGCGATGGTTCTGGAAGGGGGGTTCTTTGGTTCCTTTGCTGTCGCGATGAATGAGACGTGGGGGAACGTGGAGGGGGGAGGGGCAAAGTGCGACGACCCGGCACACAGCGTTGTGGCAGCATGGCGCGCATTTACAGTTCAGTGTGGGGGCAGCATCTGCGGCAGCAGCGGCGGGCGGCGGGCGGGGAGCAGTGAACGGCGGGCGGCATATGATACGTACCGCCTACGTACGTCCGTCAGTGGTCGAGTGCACCGGTTGGCGATACGGACGTACGGCACACGGCACGGGCGCTGTCCTCCTGCCGGCGGGGGGATCACGCAAGCAGCAGTATTGTTGAGGTGCTGTTGTTGCCCGATTGGCCACTTTGGCGCATTTCAGTGGAGTGCGTTGCCGGTTTTTGTTCGAGGCGGCCATGTAATTATTTCTTATTTGTAACCGCACCCATCGCGGTCGCGTTGCCCGTGACCAGGGCACCGCTCCGCCGTTGGCTGTGCGGCTTCTGACAGCTGCTCATTTGCGGCCGGCTGTGCGAGCTGCTGCTGCTGCTGGCTGCCGCAACAGAGATACCGTATCGCAAAGAATCTTCGCGGGGCTCAGTGCGCCATTCCCCCTGTGAGCAGTGCAGTGCAGTGCAGTGCAGTGCAGTGCAGTGCAGTGTCAGGGCTATGGGCTATGGGCCCGGCCTCGAGGTTTCGCCGTGTTGGGAGTTGCCCCACCCCGCCGTCGGCGTGTGGGTAGAGCAACGTTGAGGCCCCCGCCACACCCTCCTCCGGGTGCGAATGGGGGGTGATCGGTTGAGCGGTGGCGGGGCCCCTCGGCTGTGGAGGTCCGTGAATGGGTCCGTTGTGGACGGATGCTGCCCCCGGAGCCTGTATCCCGGACGCGGTGGTGTGGGGTTCGGGGGATAACTAAAACGGCCCGGGACGAGGGAACGCAACGCAGTTACCTGGGATACCGCAGTTACCTGGGGTTTGGGGGAGTGGCCTCCAGTCACAGCGCCAATGAGCGCCACGCACCAGCGCTTGTGTCTCCGAGCTCCTCCAGGCAGGGCGCCTGGCAGATCGTTGAGCCGGGCGGACGGCAGCCAGCACCCCCCGGGACCCTGGCCGGATCATTGCCCGCCCCCCTCCCCCCGTCCTAGTTGTCTTTGTCCCTTTTGCTGCTACAGACACTCGCTATTTGGGGGGGCTGCGTCCGGGTGCGGCTGTTCCTGTTGGGAGGCTCTGTGGTCGCTAAGGCCCTCCCCCAAACGGCTTTGCTCTTAGGGTTCCATTGCGAGAATGTCAGCTTGTGGTTGTGGTGGTGGTGGTAGGTCTAGCGAGAGCCAGTTGGCCGTGCACGTGCACTGCAGCGGAGGTGCGGTAAGCACTGACCGGCACCCCGTGGGTCCACCCGCTTTTAAACAAAACCATTCATGACACTCTTCATGGGCGGGAGGTCCGGTCTTGGCTTTTGGCTTGGCGCCGCCAAGTCACTGCCGGGCGGCGGCATTTGTGTGCAGTACTGTACGACCGCATCCCCGTGTCACCGAAACTAACGACCCGCTGTCGTACGCGCTCCGTACGCTGCACCGCCGCACAAATGTACCAAGAATGAACAGCAACCGGCAATCCATCTTGCAGGGGGGACCGCTGCAGCGGACACTGAGGGGAGCGCTCTTGGAGGCATCAGCGCTGTAGCGGGCGGCAGGTGAGGGCTGGGGGCGGGAGCGCGTGAGGCCGCCCCAGCGCTCAGCCCCGCCCCGGCCCCCCGCCAAACTTACCCCGCTTGTCCCCCCGGTCGTGCCCCGGCCGGGGCCCGTCCCAGCCCCGCTTACCCGGCCCCGGCCCGCCCCTGCCGCCGTGCGCCCCGCCCAGGGGCGGCCCTCCCGCGTACCCGTGCCCGCCCCCGCCAAACCCTGGCGGCGGCGGCCCGCCGCCGCCCATGCCGTACGGCCCAGGCATGCCCTGTGGGGGCCCCCCGTGGTGCCCCATGGGTCCCGGGTGCCCCATCATGTGCGGCCCCCCGGGGTGACCCATGGGTCCTCCGGGGTGGTGGTGGTGGTGGTGGTGGCCCATCATGGGCGGCCCCCCCGGACTGACCCATGGGTCCGCCTCCGCCTCCGCCTCCTCGCCCCTGCGTGCGGTCCACCATGAACTGGCACTCGGGTGCCATGGGCAGAGTCACGGCCTCGGGGCTGTCCACTTTTTGAAACACAAAGGCGGCGAAGAGGGAGCTGGCCTGGGGGCGGGGGCCAAGGGAGAGCGGGGGGTGGGGGAGGGGTGAGAGAGGCGCCTGGGAAAGGGAAGGCAAGGGGAAGGGAAGGCAAAGGGGAAGGAGGCGGCGAGGGGCGGATGGGCGGCCGTCCATACAGCAAGGGGGCCATCGCGGGGGCGAAGGAAACGACGCATTCCGCTTCTGTAACCCCCTGGAAAAAAACCCTCATGTACGCACACAAACAAATACTCAAACAAACAAAAGCGTGAAACACCGCTTTTGTTTGTTTGTGTATTTCTTTGTGTGCGTACATGAGGTGTTTTAGGGTGTGTGTGCGGCTGTAGGGAGGGTCTGCAACCGGGGGGTTTGGGTTGGCCCGCCTGTTCCCGGGTGGGGGGGGGGGGGGGGGGGGGGGGCGCGCAGCCCCCCCCCCCCCACTCCGCCCCTCCCCCTCCCTCACCATCACCTGGCTGCTGGGGGGCTGTGGCGGGGGGGGGGGCGGCCCCCCCGGCTTAGCCTCCACCACATCCAGTTGCAGTGAGTGCAGGAAGAAGGGCCGGAAGTGCTTGAAGGGCGCGTCAAGGTCCTCCTGACGGGGGGAGGGGGAGAGGCAGGGAGGGGAGGCGGGGAGGGTTACGGTATCCACGTGTAGGCCGGGGCGCGCCAACGGTAACGTACCGGTGTCAGAAGTTTCATTCCTGTCTGCAAAAGATAAACGGGGTAAACTTGCAAACAGCGAGGGCGTGGAGGGGGTAAAAAGAAATTACCGCAGCGGAGACGGAGACGACGTCAGCCAACGGACCCCGAACCGGGGAGCGGCGGCAGAGGGCGTGCAGACGACGCAGAAGACGCGGTCGGTCCAAATCGTGGCGCAAACCCCCCCTAACCCCCCAGCCCCCTAACCCCCCCACCCCCCCTCATCGTGCCCCTCCCGCTCGGCTTCCCAAGTGGGACACTGCGCGACAGCCTCCCGAGTCCCGACCCGCAGGCCACGTCGTGAATCCCCGCCGCCGCCACCGGCCCCCTCCGTAACGTGCCGTACCGAGCCGTATTGTGCCGTACCTCTTTGAAGCAGGTCGCCAGCACGGGGTCCATGTAGTCTCGTACGGCAATGAGGCCCACCTCCGCCGCAATCCGCTCCAGGGTGGTAGGTTCCACCAAGTACTCCAGGGAGCCGTCCGTGGTTCCCTCCAGGGGAGGCAGTCACGGTGTCGGCAATGTCGCAAATGTAGCCCGCACCGAACAGAGGGGGGCGGGCGGGGTCCTGGGACGGGGATGAGGGGGAGTGAGGGGAAATTAAACGAGACCGCAAGCGGAAGGGACGGAGGCGACTCTGGGGAGGTGAGGGGAGGTGAGGGGAGGGTGGAGTCGGGGTGGGGAGGGGTCAGGGATTAGGGAAAGGGAAAGGGAAAGGGGGAGGCGGGCAGGCATGGGGCTGGCGGCTTCGGCAAGTGTGTGTGTGGGGGGAGGCTTGGGGGGGGGGCTTGGGAGGTCGGGGCACGGGCACAATCCTAGGGACAAGTGATTCGGTGATGGCGGTAGGTACGGCAGGTACGTCAGGTACGGCAGGTACGGTCGGTGTGTTTGCGATGGGGTGGGGATGACGGTTCAGAGCGGACCTGACCTGCTGACTGACTGACTGACTGACTGCGGATGGGCGCTGCCAATGCCGACGAGGGCTGTGCAGCCCCGTCACATCCGTGCCCGCCCTCCCGTCTCCACAAAAAGCGCCCCTCCCGCCCGGCCCCTCCCGCCCCGCCCCTCCCGCACCCCCCAACCCCACCCCCCGCCAGCCCCCGCGCGCACCTTCCACCTGCGCACCAGCCGCAGCATGGGAGTGCGCAGCTCGGGTTTGCCCCCCAGCAGCTGCATCACCCGGCGGCCGCTGGGGATAGTGCCTACAAAGTAGCCGCCTGAAGGGGCGGGGGGCATATATATAGGCCGGATAGGCCGGAGCGCGTGAACAGTGTGATGGTGAGGCAAGAGGAGTGGTGGTGTGCGTACCGTGTAAGCGTGCATGTCGCCTCCATGTGTATGCCACCCCCGTCCCCCACCTGCCCGATTCCCGGCCCGGCCCCGCCAACCCCGCCCCACCCACTCACTCCGTCTGCGGTTCTCCTTTCCTACCCAAATCCAGTGTCCCCTGGGCCCTCGTCTCCCCTCTCCCCTGGCCCCTCGTCTCCCCTCTCCTCTGGGCCCCTCGTCGCCCCTCTCCTCTCCCCTCGTTTCCCCTCCCCTCCCCCCACCATGTCTCAGGTTGGTCGCCACATTCCTCAGAAAGGTGCGGAGGCTGGCCTCACTCATGAAGAAGTAGTGCAGCGCAAACATGCAAGTCACCACGCCGTACGATGCCGGCCCCGCCGCCAGCTCCTCGTACGGCCGGCTCCCGAGCCAGTCCACCGCCTCAAACTCGCACAGCAGCGAGCCGCCGGGACCTGAGGACAGCGGGGAGGACAGGGGGGGGGAGGGGGCGGAGGGAGGGAGGGAACAAAGATGATGTCGCAGCGGTGTGGAAAGAAGGGAGGGAAAGGAAATAGCAGAAAAGGTGTGGTGTTTCCTTGCTTGCTGACTGTTATGAGTGGGTAGGGAAGGTCCGAATGCGTAGATGGACGCATCCCGTCGGTAGCGGGATTGGAGCTCTATCGTTTATGGCTGTGTGTGACACATCAATGGGTGGCTACATCTCACGGGGGCTACCGACAGTCGGTCCAAAATGGTAGCGGAGGGGAGCGGACCCGGGGGGAGGGGGGAGGGGAATGAAGATTGAATTTGCAAGAAAGAAACCAGAAGGGGAGGGGGGAGGGTCCCGGTAAGCCAGGGTGGACGTACTGTGGGTGCTGCCGCCCGCCCCCCCCCCGGGGCAGCAGCCGCTCCAGCAACGAGGCCGGTCGTGTGGCGGCGCCAGGACCACTGACCACTGACCCAGGAGCCCCCCCCCCACATACATACACACACCGGCTAGCGAGGGCTGTGAGGGCGCGGGAGGGACTTCCGCCCGGGGAGAGTGGCTCCCTCCGGAGAGGGATCCAATAGTTACGTACAATCGTACGGCAACAACCCGTCGCAGCAAACCCCTCGCGCTCCGCTCCTCGTTGCCGGTTCTCACCCCTGCCCCTCCTCTCCCGCAGCTCGCTGTACCTCCTCCGCGCCTCCTCCACCTCGCGCTCCGAAATATCAAGTCCCTTCACGAAGCCCACCTGGGGGGGACGTCGGGATGGGGGTGTAAGATGTGGGTGGGGCTTTAGGGGGGGGTCGGCGGTCAGTGGCTCATTACGCCTCCTGAGGGGAGGGTATAAAGAGAATTCCGCTGCGGAGAAGGAGACGGCGTTAGCGAACGGACCCAGAACCCAGCAGGGGAGGGTGGGCCGGGACGGGACGGGGCTGCGACGGCTGCGGCGATGGCTGCTCAGGGGGTGCAGGTGCAGGTGCCGGTGCAGTGTGTGTGACATCGCCCAACCCCATGCTGCCATGCCCTCCCCCTCCCCCAGCCACAGCCGCGGCTGCCCCGGCCGACGGGGTGGCCATCCCCTCTCCGACTGCCCCCCCAGGTAACTGCGTTGCGTTCCCTTGCCCCGGGCCGTCCTTATTACCCCCCGAGCCCACCAATGGTCGGGTTGTGCCGGGGCGGACGGGCGGCTGTGGTTGTCCGTCCGTTCTTCTAGGGTTGTTTTGGCGCGGCGCGGTCTCAGCCGCGTCTACCCACGTAAACGGTAAACGGGCTCCAGAATGCGTTGGCTTAATGCCGCTCGCTCTGCCGTTTGCCCCGTTGTTAGCCTTGATTGCCTGCCCTCACTTCCGTTGTTTGCTCCTCCCCTCCCCGCCCCCCTGCTAGTCTACCGTGCCTTCCCACCGCTGCGGTACCATGGAGGGAGGGACCATCCCTCAGCCGCTCATCCAAATGATCCACTGCACTCCTGAAACCCCCCCATCTTCTGCAGATGAGACGGAATTTTTCTGTTACGTTACCGTTCACGGGCTCCGGCCTGTACGTGGATAACCTCCCCCCCCCCGCCCCCACCTGCGCCTCCCGCCACTTGTGAAGATCCCCTCCGCGGCCGCAGCACAGGTCAAGCAGCCGTTCCTGCTTATAGGCGAATCTGCGGGGGAAGGGGGTCAGGGAGTGGTGTGCTCCTTTATAATACCATGAGTCACTGCGAACGTTGTTGATGCGGGGGGAGGGGGGTTAGAGGTGGGGGGGTGGGTTTTGCGGTTTGGAAGGAGAGAATCGCTGTGAAGGTGGGATTGGGATAAATCGCCCTTAAGATTGGTCGTACCCCGCTTCCTAAGTGGGAAAGGGGAGGCAGCGGGGGCCGAGTTCGTTACAGTTAGTTTCAGTTCGAGCGGTTGTCACATGCCGCCGCAGGCCCGGTATTGCCGCCGCAGGCCCGGCATCGCCGCCGCCAGATGCATTGCTAGTCGCAGCTCCTTACCGCATAATCAATTGGCGCTTAATATGGTTGTGGAAGTTTTTGAGCTCCTGCGCCGGCCCTTCGCTTCGCTGCTGCAGTGCCTACGCTTGAGAAGGGGGAGAGTGGGCACGCGTCGCGGGGCCGAGCGGGCCCGAGAAAGTCAAAAACTAGGGGGTGTGGGTGGGGTGACGGCGCCAACCGCAATACCCCGACCCGACGGACCTCCCGGGTTGACAAGTCGCGAACATGGTTGTTGTAATGGTTCCTCTGTTGCTCCCAAACGCCTCCCACGCCGTCCGCCATGCCGTTCTCCGTCCCTCTCGCTTCGGCTGGCTAAAGTAGCCAAGACATCCAGCCCTAAGAGGACGTTTATTCCTTCACCGTGGGAAGCAAAATTAGTTGAAGTAAACCGTGACTGTACTTCCATTACACTACTGTGCCTAGCTTATGCAGCGTCAGAGTTCTACAGCGAGTGTTGGCTGGACGATGTACGACAAACATTTGCGTTGCCCTCTCTGTGCTCCTGCTTCTGGCCAACTATCGTAGCAATTATTGGGTGAACACAGGGTTCAAGCTTAGTGGGACCCATAGCTTACCTTGGACTTGGTGCTAGTTTCGTGACTTGGCTTCCCATTGGGCTTAGGCGTCGCTCTTAGTCTAGCCAAGAGCTATGGCAGGCTCGACCCGTAACATGCAGGGCTTGTTGCGCCGTGTGCTGGCCGGGGCCGAAGCCATCAGCAGCAAGGCTGGCGCCGGGCGTGGCTTCGCTTCGGAGTCTAAGGCTTTGACGCCGGATAGTCGGTACACGCCTGGCATCTACAGCCGCACGAAGCCAATGGATCGGTCGTATGAGTGGGTCGCTAAGAACCCCTACATTGAGGCATGGTACTACCGCCGGGACCACTTTGAGAAGGAGTATGTCTGGACCGCCCGCAACACCTTTGAGGCGGTCTGGTTCGTCGGCGGCTTCTCTGCGGCCTTCTACTTCCTGTCGGACTTCTGCTTCCGGCACGCCGACCGGCGCAGCGGGTACCCGCGCCGGATGGCCCTGGGCGACGAGCCGGCCATGGTGCTGCCGGACGAGCGCGAGTTCTATTAAGGAGCGCTGTCCCCTGGCAAGCTGTGTTGAAAGGGGCGGTCTGATCATGCCTACATGGCGCACGGGGGGAGGGAGCATTCTGGTGCCAGGCAGGCGGCCGGCGCCCCGGGGGAGCTAGGGGCATGCTGAGCCCAATACAGTAGCCTCGCCCTGGCCCTGGAGCTCGCGCGCGTGGTGAGACATGGAGTTCGCCGGTGTGCCTGGCTGGAGTGTGAGCATGGGTGCGTACCTGGCGGGGAGAGGGGCGAGGTCCGGGGCCTGTGGACGTACTAGCGGAGGCGGCAGCACCAGCAGCACCCACCAGCAGTCGTCGGGGACGGCCCAAGCATGCGCCCGAAATTGAATTCATTCGCGTCTCGCCGGAGTGGACTGCCCTGCAGCCCCTCCCCATACGGCGCGGGGGTTAGCGGCCTAATTGGTGGGTTTGCGGCGGGCGGTGCGCGGGGTGGTACCCGCCGGGCGGGCTCTGGCCTGACCGTTCTTCGGCTTACTTGGCTTAAGTAGTAATCTGATCTCCGTAGCTAGATCTTAGGGTTTGGGGGTGTCAGGCTTAGGGGGTTGCAAAGGGTGTTTGGATGCAAAGGCGTTGTACAGGCGGTGTGTGGTGGCTTGCCACGCGGAGGGCGAGCGACTCATCCATTGCCGGGGGGCCGCCCAGTCAGACGAGAAATGTCGATGGGGACAAACCCGCGGCGTCTGTAGAGGCCAAATAGGTGACGCGGCGGCGGGGTGTCTCACAGGTTCCGGACACTTGACATTTAACGACCTGGGGCAATGTGCAAGCGCCGGTGTGTGCCCCTCCCTGTGGAAGCCGCGCAAAGAAGTGCTGTACTGTGCTGATGGCCCGAGATCCCCCATGCCCACGCAGCCCACCCCACCATGGGGCCCTCCGCGCGCAAGCAATCGAGCAAAGGGCCAGAGCCAACTTTGAGCTGTAGCAGCTGCATACTTGCGCTGTCGTTTAGTTGCAACACTTCATTATCCGACCGTGACCACCCGGCCCCAGTCGCATGCCTACACAGGGGTCACTGAGTTCACGTACGATACTCCAACAGACGGCAGGGCTGCCGGCTCCCAGCCAGCACCTGCACCTGGACACTGCCTCAGGGCTTGTTGCTTTGAAGGGCCTCCATTTGTTTGTGGCAGAAGAGCCGCCGAGGGGATCGGGGGGGATTGCAGTGGGCGAGACGAGAGGAGGTCCGCAACACCTCAAAGAAGCGAAGGCGCGTATGGGAGACACCTTCCCCTCTCCACTCTTGTTCTTTGCGTGCGCCTGATTCGATTCGACGGCAACTGCGCAATTTGCCTCGACAGGCAAACGTAACCTGGAGGCTACACCTCCGCGACGGGCACAGACAGACAGAGTCACAGACACACTGCTCCCATCAATGTCACGAGCAGAGCACTCATCACCGTCGCACGCTCCCCGCAGCTCGCGACCGACCGTCCACACCGCGGCAAAGCCCTTCCCCCCCCCTCATACAAATCCTCCCCTTTGTTGCCGCCGCCGTGGTTCAGCTTTGGGATGCAAGTCACTAGACAGGCGCCCGCCTCTCCCTCCCTCCTCCGGGAAAGGGCCAGCAGCATAAATACGGACGCGCGGGACCACCCCTTCTCCATCAAACACGAATACCGGTATCTCTCCACCCCCTGGCGTCGCGAGGCCGCATGCGTCGGGCGCCACCCAAACTACGGCGTATCCAGGTGGCGGCCTGGGGACAGGTGCCACACACACACACACGGGCACACACACAGACAGACACACATTACGCAGTGAAAGTGCCCGGCCACCAGCCGCACACGTCCGTCACCTCCTGCGTCACAACTGCCAGGAGGGGGGACCCATCCCATCCCATACGAGCGAGCCCGACAAACTTGCGAAGCCGCTGTCAAAAGATTGGATTGGGGCCACATCCCCCCTCGAGCGCTGCACGCCCTCTCCTCGTTTGCACTCCACGGTCCACTAAGGGTCCAATTTGGTTCTGGAGCGGGAGGCTGCCCCCACGGGGGAACAACCCGCGACACGCGACAAATGCACACCGGTTGCCGGTTTTACCGGGAGGCCGCACCAAACCCCTCTCGGGGCCCCATCCAGAGCATTGCCCAGTGGCGCGTACAGATCGTCATCAGTCGTACCAGTCGTACGGCAGGGCCCAACGGTAAACGTCTGCTTCTCGCTATGGCCCCTCGGACCTTCATGTCGCCCCCATGAAGGTCGTTCGGTGCCGTCTTGCTGACCTCAGTCTCCTGCTGCTGACTGCCGGGTAGGCGCTGACTGGCAGCTGGGACAGCGGCGGTCGCGAGTACCAGTATGCGTTGGCGGCACGGCCAGCCCCGCCACCGTCCGTCTGTCCCTCTTCCGTCTTCCCGCGCCATCACCTCCTTTAAAATGTGGCCCTCAGACCAACTGGCGGGTGTCGCAGCAATCCCCACAGCCCGTCATTGGTTGGTCGGTCAGATCGATTCACTCCCAGGCCAGTGAGGCCTCAGCGGGGCAAGCAGTAGCAAGCAGTAGCTAGCATACTGGGCCCCACCCGAGCCGGGGTCCTGACTCGGCTGCTGCTCAGTTCAGTTCAGTTCCAGGTGAACTGGGGCTTGGGCGGAAAGGTGCAGCCCGAGCGCTGGATGATGGTGTTGGCCGCGTAGTTGCCGGCGCGCACACACTCGGGGATGTCCTTGCCGCACACCAGCTGCGACATGAAGCCGCCCACAAAGGCGTCGCCTGGGAGAATGAGCCGGGGGAGGGCAGTTTGAAGAGTGAATTTGCAAGGATGAAGCAATACTCGGGGGAGGGGAGGGGAGGTTGTGGGGGGAGTACGGGGTAGTAAAGATGGCGCCGCAGCGGCGGAACGGAGGGGCTACGTCGGCGAACGGACCCCGGACCGCTGGGGGCGGGCGGGGCGCGCGCATGGGGAGCAGAGGATTACGTGCGGTGGAAGTTGATTTCGAGGATTGGGGGGAGGCGAGGGGAGGGGAGATGGTGGGGTTGCAAGGATAATTTTAATCAACTGCTAGGGACCCGCCACATGACCACATCCACAGCTCCCCGCACGCGCCCAGCACCACCCCGTCCGCCCACCCCCGCCCCGCCCCTCCAAAGTCCCCACCGCAACTCCAGCCCCAGCCCCCGCCCCCTCACCCGCTCCGTTGGTGTCCACCAGCTGCTCCTTGGCAATGACCATGACCGGGTAGCGCCGCACTCGGCCGCCCACCGCCACCAGGGTGGGGTCGCAGCCCTGGGTGAAGACCACCACTCGGGGCCGGGAGCCGTTGGCCTTGGGCATGCGGGACAGCTGCGGGAGGAAGGGTGGGGGAGGGGGGAAGGGGTTCAAGGGAGGGGGAGGGACATGAGGAAATGCCGGGGGTGGGGTGTGTGTTGTGTATAGAGAGGCAGGCGGTGCGGAGGCGGAGGTTCAGGAGGTTCAGGAGGGAGAAGCGGAGAAGCGGAGAAGGTGTATGTATGATCTCCAATACCGTATGACAACGCAGCACACTGATTGATAGGCTAATTGGCTGGCCGACAGAGACTGTCGAGACAGAGCGCAAACCAAAACCAGTAGACCCTCGCCCGCATTCCCGTCATCCCGCTCCTGACACTCACCCCCGCCTATCCCCACCTACCCCCCCCTGTTCCCCCCCCAGTCCCTCTCCCCCGCCCAATCTCCGTTCGGCAACGTCGCCGCCGTCCTCTACCGCTGCAGCACCATTAACTGTGTTTCAAGCCCCTTTCCCCCCCCCCCCGCCCCCTCTCCCCCCTCCCCCCCACCTTGAGCGCCACTTGCTCCAGGGGCAGCCCCTCCCAGCCCTCGGAAGCCGCCAGGGCCGCCGCCTCAATCTCGTTGCCGAACAAAAAGTCAATGTACGGCATTGCGTCCATGAGGACCTTCTTGAAGGGGGGCACTTGCACGATGAAGGGAGCAGACAGGTTCTGGAGGGGAGCGGGTTGGCGGGGGCGGGGGGGGGGGGGTAATTAGAACGGCCCGGGGCGTGGGACCGGGGGGGTGGGTGGGTGAGAGGTTGGCAGGGCGGGGAAGGGTGTGTATGTGGGCGTGGTGGAGGTGGTGATGGTTAAGGAATGACAATCCAAAGAGACTGCAGATAAGGGCTGCAGATAACAAAGCAACACAGGGAGGTAAACGTCGAGGGAAGGTGCCGGGGAGGGGCGGGGCGCCGGGGGGCGTGATTGGACGAGGGAGGGGAGGGGGATAGTACTATACTGATTACTATCATGACAGGAATGGCTGCACTCGGGTGCGACTGAGCCGTTGCTCGACGCCCCCCATGGGCCTCTTCAACCCCGAGGTAAGTCCTCCGCCGTCGGCCGCGGAAAGGCACGTAACCCCCCCCCGCCAATCATCCCGGCGCCCCCGCCCCCCAAATAGAACAATGCGCGCAGCCGTTGGAGCAAAACCTACCCCTCCCCCTCCCCCTCGAAGCGCTAAACCCTAAAACCCCAATCACGCAGCCGATCCCCCCCCACACCATGGCGTAGATCTTGTCGTTCTCCGCGCAGTGCTTGGCCACCGTCTCAATCGACTGGGGGGGGGGGGTGATTGGGGGTTGGGGTTGAAAGGGTGAACTTGTAAGTGGGGGGTGGGGTGGGGCCGGGGGTTGAGCAGGTGGCGAGGTCTTGTGGTCTGGTGGTGGTGAGGTCTTCACGAAGAGCCCACGCGGGGGAGAGGTGCTGTGCACCCACATTCGACACGCAGTGGGTGTTATCCACGCAGTGGGGGGGTTGTCCGCGGACAGGGCCGCCGCCTGACCCACGACTGCAGCCTGGGTGTGGGGAAAGCTACCCCCGAAGCGCCAGGAGGAGACGAGGGAGGAGGAGGAGAGGAGGAGAAGGCCAGAGGGGCCCTATTCAAAGGGGCAGTGAAGAGGCGCCGCCCCTCCCTACAACCCCCCCCCCCACACACACACACACGAGACTGCAGTCCGGCGCACTGCTGCTCTGCGGCCGACCGGTGGGGCGCCTCTGCGGCAAAACCCTAAGCCCCATGCAGCCCGGCGACACGCAAGCGTCACGAAGGGCTAGTGTCGTACCTGGTACGGCACCTGAAGCACGGTGACCCCAACCCACCACGACGCCTACATTCCTTACATTCCCACACACAAAAGCGCACACGCCCCCGGGCCCCCCTTCTATCCCCTCTTTCCCCCCTTTGCGCTGTTGCGCTGTCGCTGTCTGGCTGGTTGTCTCACCGCCGGCGACACGGTGATGAAGAATCCGGTGCAGTACACCACGCGGGCCTTGTGCAGCAGAGCCAGGTTCTCGGGCAGCATCAGGTGATCCACCTGGGGGGGGAGAAAGAAGGGGAGGGGGGAGAGAGGGGGGGAGAGGGGGGGAGAGGGGTTATCCACGTTAAGACCGGAGCCCGGGGGGGGAGGGGGGGAGAGAGGGGTAGAGGGGTCAATTAAAACGGCCCGGGACGAGGAAACGCAACGCGGAGGGGTTATCCACGTTAAGGCCGGAGCCCGTAAACGGTCAAGTAACCGAAGAAGGCCTTCCCGTCTGCGGAAGAACAGCGAGGTAAGCTTGTAAGCGGAGGGGGGAGAGGGGAGGGGATGATGGGTAGGGAGGGGATGCCGGGTAGGAACTAGGAAGGGCGTGACGGTCCGAATGGGAGGCACATGGAGATGGAGAGGGGTAATCGACCGAAAAGAAGCGGCCCAGAGCGGCGAGGGCGGCCACCACTCGTTGTATGCGCACGCAGCCACACAACTCCGGAGGGCGGACGGACTCCAAACACGGCCGCATCTCCTTTCCCTCCCCAGGGAGACGCCCCTTCAAGCCTTCATGAACCCCCCCCGCCCTTCATGACTGCTCACACGACTGTCAGCCCACTGGCCCGCCCGACCGCCCCCGCCCCGGCGACCCCCCGCTCAGGATCCGATGGGCTTCCTCCCGGGGAGCTGATCCGGAGACGCCCGGGATAGAGGAGGGGGCCTGACCGGAGGGGGCCTGACCCAACAGCTGGCCCCCACCCACCCATTCCTTTGCTCCTTCTCCGCAGCCACAGAGACGCCAGGGGTGCAGTGGGAGCATGCCACATGCATTTTCCAATCCCACCCGCCTCACCCGCCTCACCCCCTGCCCGACCTCTCCCCCCCGCTTTCGCTGGGCACCTGCACGTCCCTCCCCGCCGCATGTATCTCGCGCCTCCCCACCCCAGCCCCACGCACTCCACCCCTTTGCGCGTCCCTGCGCCCCCCTCCTACACGTTCAGCGCACCATCCAATCCATGGTGCGCTGAACGTGTAGGAGGGGGGCGCGTAGGGACGCGCAAATGGGTGGAGTGCGTCATCCAATCAGTCGCCTCACCGCTCAGGTAACTCTTCCGATACCGGTACCGGTACGTGAATCGCCGCATTGTATGCCGAAATCCCCAGGGACCCCCTCTCCCCAAGTCTCCCTCCCTCCCGCCACTCCACTCCACTCCACCCCGCCCAGTGGGTCTGGAGCCCATTCTACCAACACAACACAACACACCCACCCAGTCCTCCTCTCCCGCACCTAGACGACCGTACCGCAGTACGGCGGCCACATTCCTCCCTACTCGTCCGCAACCCCTTCCCCCTCCCCTCCCCCACCTTCAGACTACTTCCATCCCTCTTCCCTCCCCGATACCCCCTTCCTATCCTCCGCCCCCACCTTGAAGTTGTTGGCAGCTGCCAGGTTGGCCACCAGACTGCGCTCACTGGATACGATGCAGGTGGCGCAGGTGCCGGTGGGGGTGGAGGAGTCTACCTGGTAGCGGACCTGTAGGAGGGGGGGGCGGGTGGATGCTTGTGGGGTTAAGGGGGTGGGGGTGCGAGAGCGATGCGTTGGGTTGGGGGGGGAACGCGAGGAGGGCCAGGATAAGGAGCGGCTGGGGTTGCGGTTCAGCTCGGGGTGAGTGGAGTGGGCTTTCCGTTTAAGACTGAATGTGAAGTAAAAGCTGGTTTGAGGGGATGACCCAGCTGCGCTGGGGAAACGCAAGGGGGCTGCATAGCCATCGGTATTTGCTGACGCGGGGCGAGACCACTCGTCGGCAGCCACAAACCCTTCGCGAGGCGCATAATCAATCGTCCCCCACACCGTAGCTGCTCACGTTCACGCCTTCCTGGGTGGCGACTTCCGTCATCTTGCGGCCAAACTCGTCGTCGCCGATGCAACCCATGTAGGAGCAAGCGTGCGGCACCTGCAGCATCCACTGGCAGATGCGCGTGGTGTTCTGGCCAGCACCGCCAGGAATGTACTCCACGTTTGGCATCTCGGCCAGCTCCTGCAAAGCGGCGGGTCTTACATCATAATCGACTGACCGACGACCGACCAAACCCACGCTGACCGTCAATTCCGCCCTACGGTGCGACTTCTTTGACGTGGAACGCTTACCGTGTACATAGGCAGGTGCTTCTCCTCCGCCAGAATCTGGTTCGCCAGCTTGATCTGCGCGCGGGCGGCGCCACACCGCGCATTGAGCCAGCTTTCTAGTCATTCCTAACCCAGTATTAAGGCTTCGACATAAATGCAGCATATGCTAACCTCATACTTATCGAGGAACGCCTGGTCCACCACCGCGGACACATCCAGCAGCGGATTGCCAAGGCAAAGGAAAGCTCCCTCGAGGCCGGCCATTTTTGTTTCAAGCACGGCAACTTATGAACTGGGCAGAGGAAATGCCTGACTACCAGCAGCACAGAAGCTAGGCGCCAAAACTGGTTACTGGCCGAAAGACCTCCGTACAGGTTGTTGTAAACCGCCGAATCTGAACAGGCGACCGGGTAGCCCCATAACTACCAGGATTCAACCCAGAGACACCTCACACCGCTGTCAACATCGACTTCATGGGCATGGAGCAATTGCTCACGCCTACGCGTTCCTCCTCCGCGCGCGGGGACGCGACACGCGAGGTTACCGGTAAAGTTCACTCGTTCTGCAGCGGCAGCAGTACCTTCACCTCGCACGACCCCGTGCGGGCCGCCCACTGCCACCATCCAGTTGGTTACCCACACGTTCTCCCAGCGGGCTTCCGCAGCTCCATCTCAGGGCCGCTGCAGTGGCACGATGCACGGCTCGCATAGACGCGTGCAC